>VWZF01001057.1:0-80817 GCA_013396755.1 Sclerurus mexicanus
TGGAGGCGGCCGTGGTGGAGCTGCAGCCGGAGCCGCGACACGGCCGCGGTGCGGGGGCGAGCGGGACCGTGGGCACCCGGGGCAGCAGCGGCCCTGAGGGCGGGAGCGGGGCGGCGGTGCCCCCCGAGGCGGGGCGGCGGTGCCCGGAGGGCAGGGCAGGACGCGTGCTGTGTCGCCCCTGGGAGGTGGCGGCAGGTGTGGTGCCCCTGGAAGGGCCGCGCCGCGTCACTGGGGGGCGGTGGGAGCTGCAAGGGCTGGGAGCTCGCTGTGCTGCAGAGCACGCCCACGGAGTGGCACCGGGCGGGGCAGCGCTCGCAGCTGCAGGAGGGGTCGAGCTAATGCCTGCTTCGCCATTAAATCTAAGCGTTATTACCCAGGCCAGTTGCCGTGAGTTCTGGCTCGGGCGGACTGCAGGGCTGTTGTTTTAAAAGTCGTGGTTTGTTTCAGAAAGCAGCACAGAGAGGGGGCATGCAGAGGGCCAGCCTGTGGTGATCCTCTTGGGCTGGGCAGGCTGCCAGGACAGGTACCTGGCCAAGTACAGTGCAATCTACAGCCAGAAGGTGAGTAGCTTGTCTGTACTTTCATGACACTGTCACACAGTAAAACTGCCTCTTTTCTGCATGTTGGTAAAGTTGCTCTCGATCTGCAGAGTCATGGGGAGTGAGTGGAGAGTTCTCCTGTCATTGAAAGCTCCTTATCTCCCAGAGCCCAAGCAGCATTATCTAACAGCTGCTGATATCACCTTCCTGTGTGCAGCTGAGACAAAAATACTTCCTTGGAGGAACTTTCAGTTGCTGTGTAAATCACTGAAGTATTTTAAGGCTTTTAAAGTTGTGGGATTATTCAGGAATGATGTGAACTATGTTAGTTTTCCAAACAGGTAAACATGTGGGGAAAGATCCTGTTTTTACTGCTTGCTGTAAGGCCACAGCACAGACCCGCCAAGGCTGAGCTGGGCACTGACAGAGCACATCAGCATCTGTTGGTCCTTTGGCTCTTCCTTCCTGTGAAAATGATTCATCTAAATGTATCCTGCCTCTGGAACAGGCATCCTGTGATAGTCATAGCTGCTCACTAGGAATTCCTTGTGTTTGAACTAGAGAGGTCCATCCTGCTGCCAGTTCCCTAAGTTGTGATGTTTTCTTTTCTAATGCTGTATTTTACTGGAATGACCCCAGCTCACAGTATGAGGACCCAGTGAAACACTAGATTTCTTTTTTTTCTTGGTCAGCATATCTTATATTTAGCCAAATCTGTTTCAGCTATAGGTGGTAAAGTTTGTACATTAGCAAGTCTACTGTTAATGTGTAAACCAGTGCAGGAATCATTAATTGGCTTTATCTAGTGAAGAATTAATTAAGTGGCTGTTGTGACTACGAGTTGCTGCAGAGCAGATGAGGAGCACCTTTCAGGGCAGCACGACAACTTCTTGGAAAACACTTTCCTATCAGAAAGGTCATAGAAAGGGGAAAGGAGGGAAAGGGCTTTCTTAGCTCCCTAAGAGGTTGTGGCAGTAACTGTGGCAAGATGGTAGAGAAGACTTTGATTTAAGAACTTGGTATCCTCTTCTTTCTTTTTCACTGTTTAGGGAAGTCTGGGCAGGAAGGCTGGTGGCTTTGCCCAGTGTTTGTCAGTGTGTAGGTTTGTCAGTGACCTTAGGTGACAGAAAAGATCTAAAGCATTTATAAATGTAGTTCCACCTGCTCTATTTAGAAAATCCTGTGTAATCCTGTTTCCGATGTAAGGCCAGAAGTGTAAAGGCAGTTGTTCAGGAGCTCTGAGTCTCTGAGCCAGAGCTCTTTTGCAGAGCTGGAAGTTTCAGGAAGGTTTAAAAAAATCATGTCAGTGTTGGTTGTGGGTGAGTCTCAGAGACAGCTGCAAACAAGTGGTACCCAAGCAGAGGAGGAAGTTCCTCCTCCTGCTTGTATTTGTTTCAATGTCACGAGCTGCATGTGTACCAGAACAGGTTCTTCTTACCAAAAATGGCTGATACTGAAGGTCTGTGAATCAGGGAGGTGGTTTTCTCCTCCTGGGTGAGGACTAACACTCATGTAAGTGGGTGTCAGTGTCCCCAGGGACTGTACCATTAGTGCAGGATTTGAAAGGATATTGAACATCAGCAAAGCCAGACTTCTGCTGCCGCAGAGACCTTTTCGTAACAGTGTTGTGATTATGTAATGTTATGATTAAGGTAATCTTGTTTGTATCGAGGCCTTGCTGCTGACACCGAAGACTTACTTCTGGCCCTGTGGTTTCTGTTGGAATCTCAAATTTTCACATTCTTTGTACTGATGCTTGCCTACATCATGTAATTTACAGCACAGCCTAAATGTGTGTGGGGTCTCTTTCTGTTCTTCTTAGGGGTGCACTGTCATTCGCTACACGGCTCCATGGAGGATGGTATTCTTCTCCGAGACCTTTGGCATCAAATCCCTCCAGACCCCAGCCAGGCAACTCCTGGAACTGCTCTTTGACTACAGAGTTGAAGACAGACCAGTCCTTTTCCATGTTTTCAGCAATGGTGGTGTCATGCTGTACCGTTACATTATCGAGGCGCTCCACACCCACAAGTCGTTCAAGAAGCTCAGAGTGGCAGGCACCATTTTTGACAGCGCCCCGGGCAGAAGAAACTTGATAGGAGGCCTTCGTGCCCTGGCAATTGTCTTGGTCTCCATGAACGTGCTGCTGAAGTATTTCCTCTTACTCACTTTTGCCACTACAGCCGTTGTGCTGCGGATCCTGCTGTATCCCCTGACCCGCTTCATCCACGAGAGCCATTATGATGCCCTGCTGAAGGCGCCCTCGCGCTGGCCTGAGCTGTACCTCTATTCCCAGGCCGATGCCATCATCAAGGCCAGCGAAGTTAAGTACATGGCTGAGGCTCGGCAGCAACTCGGTGTCCCCATGAAAGCCGTGGACTTCTCGGATTCGGCTCACGTCAGCCACATGCGGGTGTATCCCACCTATTACAGAAGCCTCTGTATGACTTTCCTCTCTGACTGTGTCAGGGGCTCACCTCCTTAGTGCTGTAATGACCTGCAGTGTTTGCCTTTCTTTGCTCAGCTTATAAGGGAAATGTCACCCCCTTTGCCTCTGTGTGTTTGAAGGGAGGAAAGTAGAGAGTTCTTGTTGGTTTGGTTCTTTTTCCCCCACTGTTTGCAAGTTTGAAAGCCTCCAGCCTGGCCTTTGGACCAGACATGTTATAGCAGAAAGTTGATATGAATTAATTTAAAGCAGTGAAGGTGAAATCCTGTCATGGTTCATGTTGATGTACTTTACAAAGGTGTCACAGACTAGAATCTCACACCAAGTGTTATTTGTTTCTTCCTGTCTCTTCTTGTTCTCTGCTTTCCCTGTTGTCTACTTGTCCCTGATGTCTAATGTCCATGTTCTGTAGCTTGTACTGATTTAACAATACAGCTCTTCCATGTCTCTGTTGTTTTTTTTTTTTCTCTCTGCCATTTCTTTTAATTTCAGTGAGCAAACAGAACCAAGTCTGCAGGACTTTTTGGTTCTCTCAGTGCATCCCAGCTCTTGTTGTACTCCTTGATGGAGAACAGGCCCAGAAACCAAGTGTAAGACCTGGAAAAGGTGTGTGTAGGGCAGTATGACCAGAATGTCAGCTGCTCTCATTAAATAGCTGAGATAGAACAGTCAAAGCTCTGATCCTGGGTGGGAGCCCAAATCTTTTTGGTAACTTTTGCGTTCTTCAATGCAAAGGTTTAAGTTAACCTTTTTGGATGTGTCCTGTGTTTGGTTTCTCTTTCTTCCAGTCTTTTGTGTGTTCCACTGAGTAGTTTTGTAGAATTGCTTCTTTGTTATTCTGTGTTTTTGAGCAGCCTATATTTGGCATCTGGATATGCAGGGAAAATTTTGGGTTACAGCTGTGCCAGACCTCTGAAATGGAAAGGTGGAACTGCAGAGGAAATTGGAACTGTTTCTTGGAGTTATGATTTATCTTTGCAGTCTATGCAGTGTATAGAAGAAATCTAATTCCTTCCACCTAGTGGAAAAGTAGCTTGTTGCACTGAACATCAGCCATTTTTGGTTTTAGGTTTTGCTATTCATTTGGGGGAGAAGTGGGGATAAAGACAGAGGAGAGCCTGATAATATGCTTATGCTATGTCACAGCATTGCAAGCAAGTTAATAACATGGTGAACAGGATTAGCCAACTTTGAATTGCCAGGAGAAGGCTCTGAAGGTCTGTGACATGGGCCTGTTTGAACAAGGAGCTGCCCTTGAGAAGTTGGCACATAAAAGACAGGAGGGTTTTGACAGGTGGTTGCTGCCTGTGGGCTGCAGTGCTGGTCTTGCCCAGCCTTGGGGTGCTGTCATCCACAATTACAAAACACTTGCTGTTCTGGGTTGAAACACAGAGGGGGAGGTCTCTTGGGAAGCACTAAAATAAATTGGAAGCTTAAAATAAGAACTGTAAGACCTCACAGAAGTGCAGGGTGAGTGGTCAGTGGTGACCAGCACAGCTGTTTTTAGGAGACTAGTGCGACAATGCTCATTTGCAGCAGAGTAACCCCATGTTGGGCATGATTTTAGAGGGTGGACTGGGGTGTGTAAAATAGGTGAGAATTAAGAGAAAAGGGGCTGATGGCCTGGTTTGTCTTTGATTTTCTTTTTAAAGTGAAAACTGTCTCTGGGCACAGGAGGCCTTGTTGCACGGGACCCAGTCTTTTGTAGGTGTGATCCCAGTTTCAGCTTCCACTGTGATGATGGTCTGTGAGGGCTACACTGTGATAAGAACCTTCAGCCTTCCCCTTTTCATGGAGAAATTCTTGTTCCTAGGGTTTGGACCTGTAAAATCCAGGCATGGTCCCCTTTCCCTAGAAAGCCCATTGGAGATCTCCAAGTTTCTTAAAGCAGACCCCTGTTTTGTGCTGTCAGTGCCATAACTCCTGAGCTGTGATCTGTTTGCCTGCCTTCCCAGAGAAGTGGGTTGGATCTGGTTGGAGGAGCTTGTGGTAAACCCCCTGACCCTGACAGGATGGCAAAGCTTCCTGTGGGAAGAACCTCACGTATCAGCTACACCCCCCATTCTCACCTTCACCCCTCACCCACCACAGGATTGCCACTTTCCCAGCTTGGTACTGCTCTGCCCTACTTCCCCACTTTCCAGGGCAGCAAGCAGAGAGTGGGTGCTGCCTGAGGGAGCTTTGCAGTCAGAGGTGCCCTGGGCTTTGCAAGCAGAAACTTGCTCATAGGCATTTACACTGCTGCAAAAGTGACTTGAAATTTGGGGGTAATTTATGTACACACCTCTCGGAGAGCAGGATCATCTCAGGCAAGTCAATGGTTTGCACCACCAGTCTTCTGGGTGGGTTTCATTTTCTGAGTCCCGACAAGTTTTAATTCCGATTGTGAGCAGTGTGTGAAATTTTCTGTGTGATACATTGCCTTCTGCTTTCCTGTACTGTGTGTGCCCGCACCTTTCTGCCCTCTGTATTCCTGTGGCTTGTTATTTGAAACAGAAGGTTAATAACTTGGAGCCCGAAGGCACACAGCCGAGAACTGATCCAAGCACTACTGGATTTACAAAAACCCAGCCTCAGACCCTTAATCCTTGCTAAACTGTCACGGTTTGGTGCAGCCGGTGTTCCTAAAGAGCTTCAGCCTAAACACTGAAAACCCAAAGGTTGTGATATCTTGGCAAATCCAGGTAAATCTCTAAGATGAGCTGTGAGAAGGAGGGGCATTGCAGATCTGTTCTTTGGGAGGAAAAATGCAGTGTTTGTGTGCTTGTCTCGTGGGTAGGGAGTGGGATGTGGCCTGGAGCTTGTTTTCTTGCAGACCAGCGCTCCTGTGCAGACTGTGAAGCAGTGTGGGTGAAACATCAGTGGTGGTGGGAGATAATGCCCGGGGTTGGCTGTCACTGTTGTGGAAAAGCAAAATTAACTCTCCCTCAGCAACAAAACCTATTTGAGAGTGTTTTCTGTGAGAGAGATGGCTCCTGGCTCACTCCCCTGTGCTGTCTTCTCTCCCCAGGCAGTGGTGATGTTACAGGAAGGTTTTGGAAAAGGGAAAAAAGCTGCTTGGTGTTCGTGTGTCTGGGCTGGAGGGTGCTCAGCTGCTGCTAACAGGTGGAAAGGTATCGGAGCAGCCAGGGCACCCCAGGGCACTGGGAGGGGCTGGGGTGGGCCAGGGACAGGATCCAGACAGGGGTCGGGTTTTGGAGCTGGGGAAGCATCTTGCAGCATGAGTAGTTCAAACCAGGCCCCTGAGTGAAGTCAGGCCTGTGTCCACACCTCACAAAGGTGTTTTAAAGGTGTGTGGGCTGAGGTCCTATCTTTGTGTGTGTTGAGATGTTTGCAGGCTTATGTATGTGTGAAGCTCTGCCAGTGATGGAAAAGTGTGAATGGCCTGAGATGGAACCAAGCAACCCAGCCCATGTGCTGCTCCCTAGAAACAGGAGAGCGGCGTGAGGCTGGCATTCATGGCCTGTGGAGGTGATGGAGGAGGAGCTGGCAGAGGGCGGCTGTGCTGACCTCCGTGGGAGCTTCGTGCTGGGTGGGAACAGCCTCCACGAGGTGGCAGCAGGTCCCTTCTTTCCTGCGTGGAGGGATTTCTAGACCAGGAGACAGCTGAGCAGATCCTGGAGAAGATCCCAACAGGACTGCTTAGCCCAGTGATTCTGTGTGCCTGGGAGCATCTCCTGCAAAAAGTCTCCTCTTGGGGCAAGGAAAAAAGATCAGCGAGAACTAACTCCAATGACAAGAAATAGAGATCGGGAGTTAAACACAGAACAGCATCTATCCCTAGAGCTGCCTGCCCTTGGAATTTGTACTAGATCCTATTTCTCAGTTTTAACCGAATGTTAAAACCAAAAGTCTAACAGGAGAAACAGCATTACTGCCCTTGTCACTGTGGCAGGCCAAGTTGCACCATTTCCCTTTCCCTTGCCCAGGGAGGACTATCTGTTTTTTAAGTGAGTCTGTGTAATACTGTGATTAGCAGGCCATGGCCCAACTCTGGAAACTCCACATATTGGGACTGTAGTGCTCCCTTGGGTTCCCTGTAGTCCCCAAGCCCCGGGGAAGAAGCTGAGCTTAGTGCTGCTCTTCCAGAAAGACTGGCAGGACTCCCCAGCACACAGGGGTGGGGACTTATGGGGCAGTTAGGAAACAGGATAGCACAAAGAGGGGCCACAGCCACTACCTGAACATGCCCCCTTCTCCAGCTCACCCTATGCACAGCTCCTGCACCCAGGCACGAGAGATGGGCTTACTGGCCACTCTGCCTGCCTGGCATCCCCCCATCTCCTTCCCTTTGAACTTGACCCCCCCATCCTCTCAGTTCTGCATCCTCACGTGGCTGCAGGCCCACCCCTGCACTGCTGGCCAGAGACAGGCTGGGTGGGCAGAGGTGTGCTCAGGATCCTTTGGTCACCCTCCCAAATCCGGGGGGGCTGAGCCAGGGAGAGCTTGGGCAGCCCCTGCCCCTGTGAAGTGATGAATGAGCTGACAATAGGGTATTGATAAGGAATTAACCTTGAGCCCTTCTTGCTTCAGTGTCAATAGAGCAGGAGCCAAGTACACACGTTTGATTGGAAATCTGTGTTTGGCCTCTGTGCCCATTGACGTCCTGGAAAGATGAGAGGGGGATGTGAACTGCCCTTGCTGCCCCCTCCCCAGCTGGGGACCCCCCCGCAGTAGGTCCCCCCCAGCTTCCCCAGCCTGTGCTGCTGGAGTTGACCATGGGCACCCAGCTCTAGGGGCTGCAGCAGCCTCTGTGCCCCCAACCAGGCATGTGGGGGACTGGGTACCAGGGCCCCCCTTGTTCCCCAAAGGGCCTGTGCCCGTCCTGCACTGGCCTACACTCCGAGCAGTTTGTTTAATTAAGTGTTTTGCGTAATGGGATTGCCTCATTTCCATAACAAACTGGCGGGCTGTCATTAGGTGGGCTCCCTCATTCATTACTGTTAATTAGATATGGATCCCCCAGAAGGCGGCTCGGGGTGATGAACGAGGCCCCTGACACACGCTATTACACATTAGCATTTTCTCAATATATCCGATACATCACGGGCCTCCGCTTCCTAAAGATATTTTAAATAAAATATTAGCAGCCTGCTGCGGGGTGGGGGGAGAGGGAGGGTTTCTGCCCCTCACCCTGGCCGCAGGCCTCTTGGGCTGTAAGCAGACTGCAGAGTGGCTGAGATGCTCTGCTGCTCCTTGCCAGCCAAAAAGCAGCTAAATCCCCCCCCCGCCTTTGCCTATTCTTGCCCCAGCAGATGGAAAGAGGTCTCGACATCCCCGCTGCCTCCTCCCACCAGCCTGGGGACCCCCAGCACCCCATCCCTGGGGGACACAGCCATGGGGAGGGGGTTGAGAACACCACATCAGCCCATCTGCAGAATGTTTGTAAACCAAAAGCGTTGGCGCCAGCCGCGTGCTGGGGGGAACCCGACCTCTGCCCCCCCGTCCCGGCAGCCTCGCAGTGCCTGTGCCAGGGGTAACCCTACACTGCACGGGGGGCCCCTAATGCAGGATGTATGGATCTGTTGGGGCTGGGCGCCTCCTGCCCCCAACTAATGCAGCCGAGGAGACTTCATTATGGGGGTGTCCCCTGAGGGGTGCCCTTTGGCCTGCCCTCCTGGCTCCACAAGGAGGGGACCAGTTGGGGGAACCCATCCGTGGTGGGGTCTGGCGAGTGTCCCAGCATCCCCCTGCATCTGTCCCTGCATCATGAACAGGACCAGGACTGCACTCTGGGACATCCAGGGGCTTTGGCATGAGGTGAGTTGTCTCCTTTGCTCCCTCTTGCCTGCAAAGGGAAACATAGAGAGGCTGGAAGCGCCTGAGAAGATTTATACTTGTTTAATTAATGTCAAATGTAGTTTACAAACGGGAGTGACAAGTACCTCTTTGTATAATATACACTGACACACAATCATTGACACACCGGAATATCGCTTTGTGCAACTGGGATTCTTTGGGCAAAGATAGGTAACTCTGATATTTCTTCTTTTTTTTTTTTTTTAAATCATTTAAACTCATTACAGAAGAGGGGAAGTGGCAGTTGCCTGTTACAAACTGGGGTGCCTCTCTCCCCAGCCTTCCCCCTGCAGCTCCCCCCTTGAAAACAGGGGATGGCTTTACAATTTAAACAAACAAAAAAAAATAAACAGAAAATAAACCCCAAAACAAAGAAACAATGACTAGTTACATATGGTTTTACACATACGTACAAAGAGCACACAGCTGGTCCACAACACCCGCCAGAAAGCCTGGCTCCCTCCCAGGGCCTATTTCCACGGAAGTGTTGGTTTGGGGTGTCCTGTCCTTTCCCCCTTTCTGGCTGCCTCTGAAAGCCACCTGCTGCACTCTGTCCAAATCCCAGCTCAGCCATTCCCCCCTACGTTTTTCTCCCTTTACAAACCCAGCCCGAGCTGTGCATGCCTGCCCTTCCCCTGCCCAAGTGCTGCCGGGTGCAGGGTTACCCAGCAGTGACAGCCCACTGCCGCAGTCTCCCCGTGGAGGCAGGACCCTCCAGAGTGCCTGGGCTTCCTCTGGCCCCTGGGGACTCTGCAGGCACGTGTTCCTAAGCAGAGGAGGCTGCAGCTCTCTGGTCTCAGAGGCCACACACTGCTATGACCTTGGAGACCTGGGAAACTCCCAATTAGGAACTGTCACCTTTTAATGAGATGTTTATGAAATAGCAGATCCTTCAATTTGGTTTGGGGTTTCTTTTGGATGCAGTGGGATTCTTCCAAAATCACTCAGGAGATGCCAAGGCTGTCAGCTTTCTCTGCAAAACAGCACCAAGCTCAGGGCAGGGAGGTAGCAGTCACCCTCTCCACATCCTGCCTCTCCAGGCCTTCCCTCTCTGGAAATACCCCAGCAGTCCAGGAGCACTGGGGTTCCAGGTCCAGAATCCTCACTCATCCACTGCTGTTTCCAGACTGTCTTAAAATGCCCCAGCCACGTTTTACCGCCAGGTGGGATCCGCTTGGAAAGACCCTGCAGGAGTAGGGGAGATGAGCTTCCCCAGCTCCCTGTCTTCTGGCTGTGGGGAGCTGGGGCAGGGATGCACAGTATAGAGCTTGAAGAATTCAGCACATGAGAACTTGGGAAATGGATCGGTATCTGTTTCTTGGGTTCTCACAACAGAAGAAAGAAAACAAAAAAAAAAAAAACCAGGCTAGATGGCAGCTTTGGTTAAGGCTGAGGATATGGGAGATGGACAAGCATGAGGGACTGTGTGGAAGAAGCTGGGGCTGTGGGGAACCTCTGGGTTCAGCTGGAGTGTCTCTGCTGGACCCTGGGGGTCATGGTGGGAACGAGACAGGCCTAGCTTGGCTGTCTGCCCTAGTGCCAAAACCGCTTGGGCAAAATGTGGGCTGTAGGAGGGCAGGAGCTGGGGGAAGTGGGTGCAGGGCAGGGCTGGCTCTGCACGGCTCTGCTGGGCAGCACTAGGCCTGCTGCAGCCAGACCCGTGACGGAACCAGCCAAGCCTCTCTGGGCAAAGCCACCAGCATGGCCACCCATCCCTGCCATCCCCGCTTCCCCACCGTCCTGCCTCAGCTCTGTCCCAAGCAGCCCAGGCATTCTCAGCCAGAAAACGCTGCCCGGAGGACAAGAAAGCAAAGCCAGGCAGGGCAGGGGAAGGAGTTACAGCCTTGGAGGAGGCACAGGGGATCAGCTGGACCCTTGAGCAGGCACTCCCGGCTGGTGGAAAGGGCAGCGCTCTGGCAGATTCTCTCCTTCCAGCTCCACACCATTTGCCTCTTCCCCAGCTGGGAAAGGCAAAGGGGCTGAGCTAGATTCCCTCATCCTGCCCGGCCCCCTGGTGAGGAGTTAAAAGCTGTGTCTTTCCGGGGATAACGATTCTATTATAAATAGCCCCATTAGCTACAACTAATGACAAAAATCCACCTCCTCTACTCCCCATAAGTTCTGTAAGTTATGGGCAATGCTACAGCCATTACTAAAAGCTGTTAACTTCATATCTGAATGAGGAAATATACACCACAGAACATTAAACCATTTATATTATATATATGTATATATATACTTTTTTTAAACTAATGACTTTAATGCCAAAACTTTGCTGAACCAAGAAAAATATGGGTTTAATGTTCTCTGCTCATTTTTTTTCTTCTTTAAAAAAAATACAACCCAAAGAAAAGAAAGGGAAACTTATTAGTATGTAATGTTTGAGTCTATCCCATTTATACACAACATTGTAAACATATATAATCTATATTACATGTGCTTCATTTCTGCCTGGGTGTGTTTTTTTTTCTTTAAACCTTTTGTTATCACTAGAACACCACAAAAAAACCAAAACAGAACCAAACCAAAACCCAAACCAAAACAAATAAAACCAAAACAAAACAAAAAAACCTCAACAAAGAACACAAGTTACAGGTTATTTAACATCTTTCTGTCAAGGGTCCCTTCCCCAGTCTCCTGGGGGCAGAGTGGTCAACAACACAGTCCAAAAGAGGGCTCATGAGCCATCCACAATGCAAAGCCAGCTCCAGGGAACGGGTGATGGGGAACACTGGTTTTAAAAAAGGGGGCTTCACAACAAAGGGTTTGGTTTTGCCCACTGCAGATGTTGAAGGAGGTCTCAACTTGCGGGACCTGGCAGCCGAGGCTCCCTCCCCACTGCTCCTGTATCCTTGAGTCCATGTCTGGAGTCTCTGGTTTGTTTTTTTCTTTAAATTTTAAAACGTCTTTTTTTTGTTGCGGTCGTTCTTCTCCCCCTGGGTGTGATGAGCTGAGCTGAGTAGCTGGGTCCTTGCCCTACCGCCGGGTCCTTCATAAGTAGATGCGCCGAAGGTCTCCAGGAGATGTGATGGTGTTACACTGGGGACAGAGCTTCTTGGCACCCTGCAATCACCAGACGAGACAAACAGCGTGAGAGCATGAAGGAGAACCCTTAGGCCCTGCCCTTGGCCTACAATTTCAGGGGAACAGCAACGCCCTTCCCCTTCCCTTCCAGGTAGGTCTGTGCTCTCCCAGCAGTGACCACAAGCTGTGAGAAGGGGGAACCCCAACCAACGCCTTTTTTGCCTGCCCTGTAAGTCCCTCGTCCTGCTCCAATCCCTGGCATGAGGCAGCTGGGCAAGCAGGAGCTCTGGGGGGCTGAAACTGGCTGGCTGCCAGGGAGATCTGCTCCTTTCTGTTTCTCTTGCTCACCTGCAGCCCTCAATGAGCCAGATCAGGTCCTTGAACAGGCAGAAAACCAACTCAGCTGGAACAAGGGAAGTTTTCAGCAGGGATGGTTGAGCTGGTTCTTGGTGGGCTTAGACCATCTCTTCCAGGGCAGAATGATGGAGCACTGCCTCAGCCATCCTGCAAAAGCCTACAATCTGCTGGCATCAAGGAAACCCCTGTCCTGTCTCGACCAGCTTGCACAGATGCTGCAGAGATGAATCTGTTCTGCCAAGGTAAGCTGAAACCAGCAAACTGTGATGTGAGCTGGGGTGGGGTAATGGGTGGCCGACATGAACACTTCATGAAATAAAACAAGGGCTGATGTGCCATCAATCACAGAGCCTGACAGCAAGAGGGTGTTAATAAGCCTCAGAATCGGGGTCAACCTGAGCCAGTTATCATTAGATTGGCAGATGTGACAGACAATTGATGGGAAAAATGACAGAAAGATGGTTCTGCTGTGAGGCAGACTCCTATCTACAACACCAGCAGCACAGGAAATCGGGATGCCTTGGCTTTCAGCACTGACTGCAGCCTCAACGCGACCTCCAGTCACACAGAACTGAGCACAGGCTCTGTCCAAGCACCCCGAGTTTTGCTCACTGTTGTCAGACGGACCCTTCCAGCAGCTACCATCCAGCACTTGGTGACAAGCAACACTCTGAGAGCCTGTTAACTTGCACAGGGCTGGCTGGCAGAGCTGAGACTGTTTCAGTGATGCTGCTGCTCTCCCTGAACTGAGCTTGTTGCAGTACCTGCAGCAGTGAGCACGGCAGGACACTGCTTCAGTACTGGTACCTGCACTTGGGTACATCCCCAGCAGAGGAGCTGGTACTGCTGCTTACAAAAGGCAAGCACCCTTAGAACAGGTCCTCTCTGCTCTGTTACAATACCTGCAAAGCCAGGACAGGGGCTTTCTCCCGTGGAAGCCCCTTGGGCTAAGGAGAATCTAGAGGAGAGAGGTATAGAAAATTTACATAGCTGCAAGTAATTCATAAGGGTGCAGCTCCAAAGAGGTGCAAGTCATGTTTGCTCTGCAGTACCAAGTACTACTGCAGACCACTTTGGAACCAGCCCCCTTCCCACTTCCAGTGCACAGTATTCCTGGCACACATGGAGTTCACACACTTGCTATTCCCTGAACTTTGGACTTCTGAACAATCAGGCTGTCATTTGACAGCCCTTATTGATAGTGGATCAACAGTTGCCCTGACACATGTGGGGACCATAGGCCCTTGCACCTGAGATTTGAACCAGCCACACACAAAGTCCTGTTGAGCTGGAGTTGAACGAAGCATATAAGGGACACCCAAAACACCCTGGGCATCACTCTCAGGATGAGTGACAGACCAGCAGTGGGGCAGACCAGTGGTCATCTGGATGTCACACCTAACTCTGATGCTGATGTCTGGGCACATCCTTCTAGTTATCTGGGACAACCACTGTGTCTGTTTAGATTTTCAGCTTTCTAGGGCACGGACCATCCCACTGTGCCTGCACAATGCATTACACAACCCCATGCAATGGTCTTCACAGAGGGGACTTGGCATGCTGGATTCTGGGAAGAGCAAGTGCAAAATACAACTCAAAGGAAAGGCTTAAAAAACCCTGATGAAATCAAAACCTGACTGCACTGGACTTTGCTTATGCTCAACACCACAGCTTTGGATTTCCAGCATCAGAAAGGGCAAGCTCTAACCCTGCATGTCCCAGTAAAAACTGGCTGCAGTGGTGATGACACAAAGAAGAAGAAAATGTAAACATCTGCCCCTTCTGCCACGGTGGGCCAGGCTACACAGCAGTACTCCCAAGGAGGGGCTCACTAATCTGGATGCAAATGCCACCAAACAGCCTGCTTTAACTGAGTTCCTGCTCAGTTCCACGCAGTTCCCTAGTCCTTCATTGAGACACCTGTTGCATCTGGTTGTTCTTTTGGCATTATCGTTGTAGCTAGAGGGTCCCAAAGGAAGTGGCAGGGAGGTGCTGACGAATTAACTCACAGCATGTTGTCCAATGGACAGCAGTTGGCAGCTCCCTGTTTGAGCTTTCCTCTGTCCTGACAAGCAGAAGTAAGTGTGCGTGGGATCTTCAAGCATCCAGATAGAACTACTGGCCACGTCTATGTCCAGGTTTTCTCACCCAAGACAGGCACAGCTTATGTGCAAGAGGCAGCAAAGCATCCAAGCAAGCAGCTGGAGCTTCTGCCTCTTTGGACAATACACCAGGATACAGGTACCTTCTGTAGGACCAGTGCTCTGACCCATCAAATGCCTCAGCCTGCTTTCAGTATGGGACAAAGGATGGACAGTGCTTGCTGCCACCTCAGACCGTGCCCCTGTTCCTCAGTGCCCCTGTGCAATTCTCAACTGCACTTCAGCTGCTCTTTTAGCTCCACTAAAGTCAGACACATTTGGCTGTAGGTGGGTGGGGAGGAGCACTGAACACTCTTGAGTTCACTTCTGCTCAAAGCAAACCTCAGCTGCTGCCACCTCACTCTCCTGTATCTTGTGCTCCATTCCGGAATGTGGAGTTGGACTGGGACAGTTGAACCTTAGCAAGGGCAACCTTGGTAATACAGACCCAACAGCTCTGTGCAGGAAATTTTGGAAGTCCAGGTTCCTGGAAAGCCACTCTGCTCACTATAAGCACCAGCGCTCTGCACTCAGCCCACAGGGATGGCAGAACAAGCCTGATTAAACTGACTGCAGCTTTGCCACTCTTCCATGGCCAAGCAAGGTCAGGTATGTAGTTCCTTCACACCACAGGGAAAGGGAAGATGAGCGGATATATCTTGCCAGACCCTGGGACCTCTGTCCTGGAGATCTACTTTCTGCACCACATGCTGAAGGCTTTAAGGGGATCCACTCTCACACCTAAGGCTGAGAGCTGCACAGGCAGCCAGGGCCAAGTTTTTTCAACCACGCCATAAAGCAGAACCCAACCACATGGAGCCTGACCTATTTTCTGCAGAAGCTACATGATCACAGACTGATTTAGGGCAGTGGTGGATGTTGCTTCACCTGCATGTGGGAAGCACAGCTCATTCTGGAGCTCTGAGGCCCAGGTACGTTGGAGGGAACAACAGCATCCTGGAGACCTTCAGCATCCTGGCCTGAATGCTGTGCAGGCTGCACGTGGCATGCTGGGCTCAGGATCTCTCTAGTACTTATGCTTGGTATTAACAGTTCTGGCAAAAATAATTACTTTGGAGCCTTGGGGATGCGTTTTTCTTCCTTTCTTTTTTTTTTTAAATAAAATAAAACCGTCCTCCTCTACACACATAAGCATGTGTGTTAAGTTCAGAACCAAGTCCTGATTTTTTCTTTTTAGATTGAAATTGCTCAGAACCTTTTTCCTTACATCTGACTTCTGGAGTAAGCGTACAGCATTTATCAGCACCAGAGTTTAAGCTCTCTTGTGGAGAGGCACATAAGCTTGTACACACACACATGCTGGCACAGGCACAATGAAAAAGCATTTGCTCCCCCACTGCTCACCTGCCAGCTGGGGTTACTAAACTTTTCCCTTGAAATAAAAATGCTGTGGAATAATAAGTCCCACCTGTCGGCCATTTCTTTCTTTCTTTTTTTCCAGGTCCTTCTGCTCCTTTCATCATAGCTACATGGAAAAGCCTTGATGTGTTATAGCTGTGTGCTCTAGAGTAAAGGCCACCTCAGCTTTTCCATTATAAACCCCAGTTTTGAGGGGTTTATAAAACTCTGCTGCAAGAAGTTTGCTCCAGGGCTGTTACAAAGCAAAGAAATGGGGCTGGAACCAGGATGGAGTTTATTTTTTCTCCTCCTTTCTTAATTAAAATTTGGCAAGTGATTGATCCACAATACAGGCTAATCACTTGGAGTAGTAGTTTGAAAAATACATTAACGAGAGCTGAGATGTTGAAAAGTCGTTAGGGCTTACATGGTGCCAGGAAGGATTGGAGTAGTTTGTCTTAAAGTTGCCTCTTAAAAAAAAAATGGTGTGACGTCGGCTATAAATTGGCTAAAGCAAGGAAACTCAAAAGGAAGGATTTTAGGCACTTCCTGCTGTCCTGTGGGTCTAAAAGTGGGCAATTTCCAAGCACAATATGCTACCAGGCACAGAGAATAAAGAGACACAGAGAGCAAGTAGAGGAAGTAAAACCAAAGCAGAGAGATGTAAGAGGGACCCAAACCAAGATCCAGCTTCTGCCAGGAGAGGAATCAAATGCCAAGATCCAATTCTCAACTAAGGTGACACTCCCTCTCCCACCCACGCCTTCACATGAAATGGCAGCTTCTTCTCTGCAAATGTTAATTCCTAGAGAATCGGCTGTTTCCCCCTGCCATTGTGGGGTACCCTCCAGCTATCAGGTAATGGGCTTAAACCACCAGGAGAACAACTTTTTTCACAGAGCCTTCTCAAAGGGTGGAGCTCATCACCACAGGCTGCTGGAGGCCAGAACTGAAATATGTTAACAAATAACCAGAGAACCTCACAGCAGATACCAACATCATGAAGGATCAAATGCAGCATCCTCCATGCAGCTGTTGACTCAGGAGGTCCCTATGCTGCTGGAAGCACCCAGGAATCACCCAGAAGGATTGCTTGGTATGTGCAGTGTTTCATACAAAACTCCTCTAGCCTACAGGGTTATTAAAGTGGCAAAGCTAGGAACATAGTAATCTACCAAAGATTTAAGTGTGTCAACTGCAGAGCACACATATCTATCAATGGATCCCCTGGAAGCATCCTGTGATGAAGAAGACTTTTTACAAGTGTTTTTTTCCTGCTCTTGCAGTTGTCTTTTTCAAATAAGCACAAGGCAGGCAAGCACAAGCCTGGGGTCAGCAAATACACACGGTAAATGCCGGATCTGGCTGTAGAGGTGGTGGGTGAATGAAAACTGTCAGTGTGCTGAGTGTCCCAGACAATCAGCAAGTAGGGAGCAGCAAGCTCATGGCTGTGGTTTGACACAGCAATACAAAATCAGCAGACAAACCCAGCTGACAGGAACAGCTAATATGATTTCCTGGGAACCCGGGCACGATCACATGGAATCATGCAACACATTCTTGTATCCCTCTTCCTGTCTCCATTCCTGTTGTGCCTACAAGCACAGAGCTGCTCACAGCACACCTTTAGCCTATAGCCCCTGTACTGCAGACCTCAGCACATCGGTTCTCCTCACAGAGCAAGTGCAAGGAAAGAAAACCACCAAGCTCATTGTGTCCTGTCACTGGATGAAGGGACCGCTCCTCCCTTGATCCACGGCCACCCTGAGGAGCACTGTCTAACGAAATAGTTTCTACTGGCACTGAGGCACTGGCTAACTCAGTGAGCACCATGACCTTGGTTCCCTTAAGGCATCTCCTGGGCCCCTTTCTGTGACCCCAGCTTTTGCTTCACATTAATCCAACACAGTGATGGAAGACAGAGATAGAGTCTGCTCTGGTCAATGTTTCCACCCCAGAACTTGGAGCCAGTTGATGTGCCAAGCTCCAGTATAACAGTACCGAATCTAGAGAACCCAGCAGCCACTAAGAATTTTATTTTCATAAAGTCTAAGCATTTTAAGATCCAATCCTCAATAGTGCCTGAAACACCACCGCAGAGGATACTAGAGATGCTCAGGTCATTGTAGTTTTGTATCCTAGAAAATGTTTAAACTTTAGGTCTAGACAGATGTGAGCATCAAATTTCACCCTGTGTTCAATACCCCACACAGGTTTAGAAGTGCTCCCAGGCACTCTGAACCTTCAGTTCCAGGCCTCTGTTCAGTACACAATCCTCGCTCTCTCAGACACACTCACACTCTGGTGTAATATTAGATCTTGGCTGGGCACATGAACCACAGGCATACGGGAGAGAGGGGACTTTTCACCAGCAAGGATGGCAGATCTCCAGAATGTTCAAAAGGGGCCGGAAGCCCAACACAACCTGCCCGCCCCAACTCCTATTAACTCCAACAAATTGTTTATTGCACAACAGAAGAAAAATGCTGTCCCTCTCCCCCAGCCAAGTCTTTCCATGTGTGCTGCACGCGCAGGCTCCCTCCTCCCAAGCCCACTGGGGAGCCAGCTTTATACCCAGGGAAAGGTAACAGCAGCGATTATTACACACACTATCCCACAGCTCCTCGCTTGTTAAAAAAAAACAAGAGTCTCTTTTGTGCCCGAAATAAAAGGAGATACCTTAATTAGAACAATGCAGGTTGGTAAGCATTAAACACTGAGCCCAGCTGCTGTATGCCATTAAATTCATAAAAAAGGAGGGGGGGAAGGAGGGCAGTCTTAACGAGATTACACACATTGACTTTGATCAAGACACAAAAGCACCAAGGCGTTCCAGGGTTTTTATTGCTGTCTTCAGGCTACATTTTAATGGTTACATTAGAAACATGCGAACACAGGCCGGGAGATTTTTTTTGAGATGGGAGAGGGAGTGCAAGCATGCCTTGTGAAAAGGCCTGGTTTAATAAATTGGGGGCTGCAGGGAGAGGCTAGGGACTGAGGAACACATGAGTAGTCACTTATTAATTGCTTCCCCTATGCAAGTGCCAAGTCCTAATATGATGTCTTGCTGGACTATTCCCATCCTTCCTGCCTGGTCAGCAGAACTGCCATGTGCAGATCACACACAGCCAGCTTCATCCCCACCTTTCTCACAGAATTCTAGGGGGAGATGGCTCTCACTCTGCAAGGGAAATGCTAATCCCTGAGCACCTGGAGTGAGTCTCCCCATTCTCATGAGCAGCCAGGATGCTGCTGAACATGACACAAAGCGGGTCTGACTGAAGTTGAACTAAGTTGCTGCTAAGCCTAAGAGCAGCCTGAAATCGGTGCCACAGATTTAGAAGATGACTTGAGGCTGGTGGGAAGAGGAGACGACAAGGACTTCAGCGTAAAGAAAATGAAAAGGAAATTAGTGTTTCATCCTGTGCTTATGGCACCACTGAAGGACAAAATTACTCTTCACTTGGCAAAGGTGGCAGAGCACACACTCACCCAAACACCTCACAGCTACATACCCACGTACGGGTCTTTTATAACATGCTGCTAAAATGTTTACAAAAGCTTGTATAATCTAAATAGTGACAGGGTGTAGCTGAAGAGCTATAAAACACAGCCCAAGGGATAGCCAAGTTATTGAGTTGCTATTAGTACTCAAGCCCACAGGCACTTCACCATCCTGGTAAGTTTTCTTGGACAAGACTTTTAAAAGGTAGGATTTAAAGGAGCATGATCAGCTTAATCGCAATTCCAAGCGCACAACATGTTCTATAAAGTATAGTAATGCCTTACAGGAACTAGATTTTAGGAGTGGCACTCCTTTACAGGAGTTTTTTTCAACATTTTTCTACATTTTTTTCAACTCAACACTGTATCATCTTGCTAACAGGAGTACTAGAAAGCACAACTGTTTTTGACTGCTCAACCTGAATAAAATGAAGTTTGAAAATCAGCTGCAGAGGGGGCATTAAAGGCTGATTATGAAGCCCACAGTTTAAACACAGGAAAAGAAAACACTTTCTTTAATAACACCTTAAATTTTAACTTGATGTCCTTTAATAAATGTATGAATTACTACTCTACTGGGTCACCTATTCTATGTTCAAGGTAGTCCCCAATCTTCCAAACAGAATGGCATATGCTTGCAAACTACACAGTGCTATTTCATATCATCTAAAAAATATACATTCATATTCAGAAAAGCTCCCTTCCATATCCTCTCCCCTGAAGATGATTTCTTTTGCTTCAGGGGAATATTATGCTTCTCAGAAGCATCCCATTCCATGAAATCTCAGCAGATTTGGTCTGCGTTCACATAGCTTTACCTCTCTGCATGGATGCCCCAAAGGAAATTACAGTAAGGCAAGGTAGACCCTGGCACAGAGCTCTTCCATGAGCAATGGCTGTCCCCACAAGTAATGGAGCAACAAGCAAGGGGCAGGACAGCACTTTGGTCGCAGCAACTCAAATGAAACTCAGTCACGTCAAAGCTAGAATGGGGTGTTACACAGGAAGGTTTGGGCAGTCTGCACGCACAGCACTTAGATTGTCTAAAGTAAAGCAAAAATCACCCTTCCTTGTGGTGATTTAAAACACAGGATTGAAGAAGAGAGGAAAAAGGTTGTAAGTCAACAAGAAAATAGTCAAGAGCCTCACCAGAGTTCGCAGCCAGCATTCTTCACAGTGCACATGCCAGCACTGAATGGAAGTCAGGGGCATTGTGTAGGAGTCCTGAGGAGAAGAAGCAAACAGGTTATTTCCACAGCAGGGATCTACTGATTCTTTACTCCCAATCCCATCACAACGCCTTTCTTTGCAGGTTATGCTGCCTTGTATTTTGTGTAAAATGTAAGTTGTACTTTCGTAATGTTTGTATAGAAGAGGCAGGAAGTCTCCTGCAGTCCCTTTTCTTAGCTTCCCAGGACTCCTGTTGGAAGTGACCTGTCTCAGCACAGTTATTGCAGAAGCATCTGAAGTTGCTGTGGCCACCTGTCATTATTCTCATCACAAAGGTCATCAGAACATACGAAAACCAGTGACAGGGTAAGATCAACCCTTATCACAATTCATAGCTCTGCAGGAACAGCTTAACTACATCCCAAGAAAGCTGCTGCTCTTTCAGCAGACATGCCTTCTCAAGTATCTTCTATAATTCCTAACAAACCTGTAGAAATCAGCAGCAAGAGCAAGCTGTTATCCTTTCTGTGGGAGGAATGCAAGGACTGCACTCCCACATCTACAAGTTGTGAACTGGCTGGGAGAGAGAGCCCCGTGCATCAAGTTGAAGTTGCAGAGGGAGCTCTCCACCAAGCAGAATGTTCTCCTGCTCTGAGTAGAACACAAACCCAATAGGAGATGCAGAGCCCTGCAGGCCTGGACCATCAGAGGGAGCTGCTGCCCTTCTTTAGGAAGGTGACAGCATCACCACAGAGCAAGCAGAGCATCAACAACTTTTAAATGCTCATGTAGCATTCCTGTTCCCAACTCAGAGAAAGTGGATCTCTGATCACAGATTTTGCTCTCTCCTATATAAGCAAATCTGCACATGCAGGAAGAGGATGTTGATATCTGGGAGTATTCTATAGGAAGGCTAAAAGTCTTCTGAAATTGGAACTTTCTTGCCCCTGATATAGCTGGACAGCTGCAAATACCAGAGGAACAATGTGATGCATACAGAAATATCAGTTGCTGAGACCACCTTCATTTGGAAGGCTAATTGGTGATGAGTTCCCCCATTCTGCCTGAAAAAAGGAGAGAAGCTTCTCCCCTTCTCAGCAAAGATACCAAGACATTTCTGATTCATTACCACAAGTGGAGTGCTACTCACCATGCAAATGAGACATTTATAGCGGTCCCCACGGGAAAGCTGCCTTTCTAACTCACGGACACGAGCCTTTAACGCTTCAAATGTTGTCACTGCAGAGTCTTCCGTAATTCTGCAAAAGATGATGGAGAGTGAACATCACTGAGCACACAAGATTGTTAAGGGTTTGGGGGAGAAAGGATCCCACAAGGATCCCACAAGTACTGCACATATGGAAATGGCATCATATTCAAATACATCCACCTTGGGGCAAAGAAGAATTCCTGAAAAGCCTACTATGAATTCTTTCAAGTGTCCTACTAAACACCTCCAAACACATCACCAAAGAACACAACTGGTGCTGGAGTTGACAGCTTCATGCAGAGCAACTTTCCACAAGACACAGACATTTAAAGAATAGGTATTTTTACTGGATTCTTTCTGTTTGCTTTCTGCCTTTTTTCTTGTCTCCCTTAAGGGATTACTTAGGACCACATACTTGAGACAAAGTTCTGTATGTTGCTTTAAAGCTGTTGAAATAACTTTTTGTGGGCAATAGGAACTGCTCTTCCTCTCAGAGAACAGAGGCCTTTGCTGGCCATCAACCTCATGTAACGCAAAATCAGCTCATTACACAGGATCAACACAATGCTTTTATATTAACGAAAGCCCTAGCTTTTTGGGTTCTAATACTGATAAAAGGAGAAACCAAAAGCACTGAACGTTGCCAAGAGGGTGGCTATAAAGGCAGCTTTACAATCTGCTTTCCCATTTCCTAGGGTCATTTTTGACGGGCAGCATTCTCTCTTTTGTCACAGAGGTGCTGTGCTGAGGGCAGGCAAGTGTATTTTCATGGCTCTGCAAGGCTGGTGAAAAGAGCAACTTACCAATGTAAAAGCAAGGACAGACAGCAATCTTAGCAAATGAGATGCAGGGAGCATTATAGATAAGGATGTGTCACTCTGGCATGCTACAAAATTCGATTTCTACATAGTGCAAGCATAGGGAGGGGCCCTCAAGCATTCTCCAGAAAAGGTTTAGAGCACTGACATAAAGGCTTTCACCCTTGTGAATAAAAACAAAATAATTTTCACATGTCAGTGAATTTCAGGTTTGTCCAAGTAGACTCCAGCTCAGAAGAAACTGAAGAGTATCTCACCACCAGAAGCTGCATCGTTAACCACAACATAACCCACAGTGGCACCTCTGTGTTCTATCTTTCTAGAGGATGATTAATCAACAGGTGGCTAAAACGTGGGTCTAGTGGAATTATTACAAAGTGAGCTGGAATCTCAGCACTCTCACCATGCACATGCAGTCACTCTTTTGTTCATTAGTCACTTGCTGCCAGCGTGCAGGGAGGGACATGGGAGTTGATTCTGCTGGCTTTTCCTAAGTCTTTGGTAAAAGAGTTAGTCAAAGAGATCTTGGATGGTTTTTCTAATTATGACACTTCAGAAGAAAGTGGAGCTCCTCGAGTGCATATGGTTAAGTACCAGTGTTAAAAAGCTCCTTCAACTTCACTCCTGCCTTTGTACAGATCAGACACGCTCTGCATGAGCTACCAGAGGAGATCTTCATCAGAAGGACATTCATTGCAAGTGACAGTTGCTAGAAAACGGTAACAATTTAAAAACTGCAAAAAAGGCAAAGAAATACATATGTCCCATGATAGCCTAGTCGGTGAGGGCTGTCTGGGGACAGGACTACTGTGGATTCAAGTCTTAGAATCAATAAATATTCTCTGGAGTAAGATAAAAGAGCTTCAGTAGGAGACAATCCTCCCTGCTGTGAAACACCCACTTGCTCCTATCCATTGGTATAAATTATTACTGTATCCCAGCTTGAGATCTCACTCGCAAGGAAGAGTTGCTAGTATTTTCAAAGGAAGTCTAGAAAGGTGTTAGTTTTGTCCCAGAAGAAAGAGAATTATTTATTTATAGCTTGAAGATTATTGTTGGCTGAGAAAACTGTTTCTTTTCCAGTCTGGCCTATCAACAAGCTGATGCTGGGTGAAGGCTGCAGTTGAATTCGACCTCCTGGAATCCATTTCTCCTTCCTGCATGCATAAGGGCCCTGAAGGTGTAAAGGCAGTGACTGTGACTCCTGCCCAAAGCACATGGCAAGCAGAACCTCAATTTTTTTACCATCTCTGGAGCTATCTGTTCTCCTATGATGGGCAGGTGACTTGGCAAGAAAAGGGAAAAGTTGATTCCTCAAGCAGGCACAGACGAACACCCATTCAACCCCAGACCCAGCCCAGTAACAGTCAAAGCTTGAAAAGGAAAAATCTGCCACTGCAACAACTAGAGGTTATAGAAAACGGCTTGTTTATAGAAATCTGAATGGCTGACCCCCATTGGCCAATTTTGGAAAGTCTCTGAGATAATCGCACCTGTCCAGTAATAAACGAATGAATCAGAAAGGGAGGCTGAATAGAGGTATAAGCAATAATGCTCAGAGGCTGCCTGATACAATGGCCAATCAATAGGAGGGCTGTAGATCAGGGTGCTAGTTAGCTGGAAAATTACCGCACCGCTGCGTGCGTCACGCTGTAGGGATCCTGGACAATCAATGTGGGAGGTATTGATTTAGTTATTATCACTTCATACGCTCTAGACATTGTTAAATATACATTTATTAACAAGACTGGGGTGCACTGGTAAGAGAGGGAGCTTTAACCACTGCAGTATCTCCCAGTGCTGATCAAAGCTCAGCTATGACAGAATTTGAACTCCATGTTCTCCCTGCAGAGCGTGCTCACAGGACAAATTCTGATGCACAGCACAGTGCTGAAAACATAGCTCCTGTCTCACAAGAGAGAGAGGGGTTTTGGTCACAAGTGAGTATTTTGCACTTGAGATTTCAGGAAAACCTCTCAGAGCAGCAGCAACAAGCGACATGGCAGCCAAGGGTCAATCCAAAGTGAGCGATAATTGCACGGTTGCTTCCGAAAAGCCAGAGGAAATGAGGTCAAGGGAAATAGGGAGAACGTTAGTAAATAAAGGAAACTGAAACCACCTCCAGGGATGGAATAAAGACGAGAGTCACTTCCCATGTGTCTGGCTCCCGTGGTGGCCAGCACACTTGGGACACATGCCATTCCATTTAGTGAAATTTTACCGTCAACCTGCTGCTTGTATCCTAAAGATAAGCATCGCTTAGGAGCAACTCTTCCTGCAGCAGCAATCTTGGGAACTCCCTCAGGCTTCCCTCTTGTGTGCACACCTCATGTGCGCTTGCCCGGACACAGCTGGGAACAGCCTTGGGCAGTGTTTTTACAGGGTAACGCCAGGGTGGAGCGAGGGTCAGAAAGCCAAGCTCCACGGACCGGGTAAGGCTGTGTACGAGTTACCCTGCCAAGTGAGGCAGAGGGAATTACAGAGAAGGAATTGGCTCTCTGCGTTGCCTTGACCTCGTGCTGGATGCAGGAGAACTCTCAACAATTTTGCGCCTCAGTGCTCCGATTTGACGTGTTTGGATAACGTCATTTATCAGCCTCCAGAGAGACCTGCTGAGCATGACTGCTTGCCAAGAGATCCAGCACCAATGCTTCTCCAGCAGGTGAAAGCAGACTCCCCAATACCTGACTAGTCCTCCCTGGCTGAGAACATATGAAGAGCGCACATCCATGCCAGAGCGGAGACTTGCTGACCTACACCACCACAAACAGGGGAGCCTGAGCGAGAACATTTATACAAGAAAAAAAACAAGAAGGGGGCACTTCTTGTGGAGGAAGCTGGGTCTTGCACTTCTCTCTGGACTTAGTGGTTCAATCTTCCACAATGTGGCAGGCACAGCTCAGGATGCTGGGCACCAAGGAGCAAGTCTGTGAATCTGGGCAGACAGTATGTGGTAATCTTCAGTCTTTGTGCCCAATGCACATTTTTCTACTGTCCACAGCATTTTCCATGTAACACTAAAAATAGGAACAAACTTTCTTCTCTGAGAAAATCCTTGTTTCGTTTAGGTAAGAGGCCAGAAGAAGTGCACAAAAATATCACGGAGGAGGAAAAAAGACCTATCTGTAGCTTTGAGCTGTTAGGCAGCAATCACCTCCTGGGAAATCTCCCCTGGGAAATGGCTGCCCCCCTCTTCACAAAAAAACTTTAACCCAAACACTGGTTATTTGTTAAACATTAGCATGCATGTGATCTTTGTTTCTCCAAATTAAATCGAGCAATTCCTACCCGCTGTCCCAGTGGGCAATCACAAGCAATTCCGTTAATTAAATTATCTCTGATTCTGCAGCTCTGGAATCTCTCAATTGACTAAGTCTGTGCTTTATCATCAACAAAATACTGGACCAAAAAGGAAACAAAAAAATGCTGATGTCAGAGTGATTGGCTTCAGTTAACCCTTCCCAGCTGGATATTAAGCGCTGCTTAAGAAACTGTTGTACTGGAACAAGCCCAAGAGCGAGAGCCTCGTACCACAGATACCAGTAGCAGCTGTTCACTTGTGTTTCCTTTCCATTGGACAGAAAAACACAAACACCACACCATCACTGCACCCAGCATCCTGCCTATTTAGGAGCCAGAGAAAGATGCAAAGCATTAGCTGCTGAAGAAGCAAAAAAAGCACCTCGAAAGATCACTAAGCCCCTGCAAACACTCTATCCTCACCTTATCCAGATCTCACTTGATGTATCCTGCTGTTGAGGAGTCTCCATAAAACATTCCCCTTTGGTTTATTTCAACTGGATATAAATTTTCCTTTCTTCATAAATGGCCACACTGTACACAGCATTCCATAAATTTTTACAATTCCACTGTTTGTATGTACCTTGTAAAAAACGCTTAGCACTGATTAAATGCGCTACCAATAAAATTTCATGGGCTACTTTTGACACTTGATATTCTGACCTTCTTCTCTCTTCCTCATACATTTATTTTTGCTTTCCTATGCCTGTAAACACAGACCAGCAGAGATGGAAGATGTACAGTACCACTGACAAACCCAAGAGCGATGCATTTATTTTTAAACAAAGCCTTTATCTTCTCCTGTCCAAAGTGAAGAACCTGATCCCAGCAGAACATACATGCCACCTCCCTGCACTAAGGGCAGAGGTCAGGTCACTAGCAGCTTACATATCATAAATATTAGAAATAGACTGGTCGATGCTTTGAAGGCAGAGTCAAGTTAAGTAAGATTTCAGGAGCAGAGAAATTGCCCCTGGCCATATCCAACCACAGCCATAGGTGACAATTATCGTAACCGCTGCTACACTGCAGGAGAGAGAGCCTGCTGCAGTCCCCACTTCATGGGGCACAGATCTTCAATATTTGATAAAATGATCCAAAAAAATTACTCCAGCAGTGCACAATCATGTAATTGCAAGCCTTCTCTTGTAGCAAATTTACATTTGGGTGAAAGGGCAACTTTTTCTGGTAAGAAACCCTGTTTTATTAGCCTGTAACATGCAGTGCATAGCTCGGTGACACTGGTAGCACTGCAGAGTACGGTGATGCTGTCTCAGCTCTCACTCATACACTGTCTTCAACACAACTCCCTCACTATCTGAGTTTCAAACACTAACTATAAACACCTTTATCTTTTTTGGGATAAGAATTGTTTCTGTTTTCAACCTGATAAAAGAATTTGCCCCCCCTTTTAGCAAGCGTCTCCTGCAGCAAGTGCTAGAGCTAAGGATACAGGGACTTTATTTTGGCAGATATGGGTGAGCACTGCTGAAGTCAGGGGGAGATCCACAGACTCAAAGGTCTTTTACACTTACTGGAGTGCAAGAACATAACATGAAGCTGAAAAAACCCCTCTTTGTTACTAACAAGCAAAACACTTAAACTGATAAGAAAGTCTTTAAAAGGAAAAGTGACAGGTGGCTTTAAAAGGAAACAGACACAGCTCAGGCATTTTCAATCTCTTAACTCTCTGAAAGAAGCCCAGTGTCAGGCACTGGTGGCAGACTGACTGCGAATCACCCCACATGTGGGCTACTGGATTGGCACAAAGTACTGAGATTTTATTTCACTAGATGAACTGGTTACAGCAGAAGGGGCCAGTTCCCTTGCTGTAAAAAACTGCCCAGCAAAGCTGTTTACAGTAGAGCCATGTCAAATCACACCAAGTGAAGTTTAGACCCTCAGTTTGCAAGACTGCCAGTGCTAAAGGCAAATCTTCTGGCAAGACTTCAACATTTTAGGAGCTGGCTTCCCCTTTATTTAGCTAAAAATCTCATTTATTTGGTTTATTTGTTTTTAGACTAACCTTCTTTAAAGGGGCTGACTTATAATCCTGTAAAACATTGTCACATGTATTGAGGAAATTGGCAAGGATGCTAATTTATTGTCCTCTAGGAAAAAAAGACCTATTTCCTTGATTAATGCATGTTTTTGTATTGTAAGATATTAAAGAATGTTGCTTCACCTGTAATTACAGAGAATAGTTTACTTTGGCAAAGTGCCCTGGCTTCTGGTTGCCAAGTTATGAATAATGCAATGTTCCCCATTCTAATTTCCGTGTTCTAAGTTGTGAATTTGGAGCGGGGTGCATGCAAGGGCACACACACACAACGCCGAGGCGCTCTCAGTCACGAGTGCCTCTATTTTATACTTGCTTGCACAACTTGTTAGTACTGGCATCTGCTTGCCAAAATCAGAGTTTGCTTCTGACTAATTTCATCTTGATGCAAACCAAAAATGTTGTCTCTTTTTCCCCACAGAGGAATTATTTCTCTTACACTTGCATGCACCGTCGCAATACCACTGTGGGGAGCCTACCACTGCAAGAAGGCATTGTAAGCCACATTGAGTAGGGACTTGGGTAAAGATTCCTTGAAGAATTTAATGACAGAAGAATTCATTTTGCTTTAATATCTCTCCCGCCTCCATAACACAGAAACAAACAATGTCTTTAGAGAAGCGGGAAGTAAATTCAGGCACTGGCTCTTTCTCTTCCTTTTTTTTGGCCCGTGTTTTGCTGGGACACATGTGCCCAGCCCCAATCAAAACAGAGACAGATGGCACCACTGATCATTCAGAATGGAAGGAGCCTCGGAGTCAGCATGTTTGGATGCATTTGTAGGGCTACGCAGTATCCACTGGCCACTGGGACTGATTTAAAAAGGCGGTGAGTAAAAGTCTGAGCTTGCGCCAAAATTTTAAATGTGCCATTTGAGCAATTATGGTTTGACATGAAAGCTGGGAGAAAGAATGCATGGGTCATTCTGATTTAGATTTAGAGACTATGTCCCCTGTTCCAAAGAGAAAATAAATGCAATCCCATTGCTTTACTGGAGCAGATTTGGCGATAAAGGAAAAAGCCATGCTACAGAAAAGTGGTTTGCTGCAGCAAGGTTTTGTTGAGGCAGCACAGGCTGAGTTAGACAATTATTCTCTAAACAAAGTTCCTAAACAGAAATAATTACTCACTTAATGTGTTAATATCTCAGTTCACTTTTCCCATGTATCCTTCATGCTGGTGACCATAATTGTTTTTCTAACAGATCTGTGAAGGTGCACCATGGTCTCTATCTTAGGACAAGCCAGGGCCACAAAAGGCAGATGGTGGAAATGGAAAACGCAGCTCCTCTGAGGCACACAGGTTAGAGGTTCCACCCCACTGAGACTTGCCTCCATCCACAAGTAAACACATCTGGATTATGCCCAAGCTCTGCATACAGCTAGGCAGGTCTGTTTTTCTACTGGAATTTATGGCAGCTGTAACTTGTCACCTTACCGTGGCCTGGAGCTGGTCTGGGATTATTAGTAGCTTTGGATGGACAATTAGGGCACAAAATTATAAAGTATCCATGAAGGTGAAAGAGGAACAGCAGATTCCTAGGGCTGAAAGGTGCTCAGAAGGTTGGACATGCAGCCGAGTCTTGCAGCCAGCCTCTGTGAGCAATTAAATAAATGCCTTCTACTCCCATGGCCCACATCCAAACGACCGAAATAAACAGGAAATATCTATGCTACTACAGCAGCACTTGGACTCATCTATAGCCTTTTAAGGGCTTTACCATGGAGGTGATATGCTTTCCAGAACCTCCATTCATGACCACCGATTGGAGGTACACAAGGGCAGTGCGATAACACATCCTCCAGACAGCTTCCTACAACTGCTGCTGCCGCCCTAGAACTTTTACACTGTTGCTGTTTCCTTTACAGGGAAAGAAAGGATCAGAATTAGCATCATTTAAGGTAATTGTGCCTTCAAAAAGAAACATGAGGCTATTAAAGGAGGCCACAGCACATTAGTATCACATAACCAATTGTAGTCCCAGAGCTGGAAGAGGAAACAGCAGTGCAGTGGAAGGACAGGTCATGAGCAGGCTACCTGAGGGAAAAGCCATAATGCTTATGCAACTGAGTGGGAAACAACAGGTTTTTGCAGACAAAAACCATCAAAAAGGAAGAAAGAAGAGAATGGAGAAATAGGATGAAGTGACCATAGCGGTGTGGAGTAAGGTCAGGACAAGCATCAACACTGAAGTGAGGGCAAAATGTCAACATGGATATTAAAGTACTTTAATTACATTACTTGCTATTACCTTGCTTCTAGAAAGATGGTGCTGGGCTCTGTATTACAGCAGTGAAGGAGATACAAAAGCACAATGAATTTTTCTGTCATTCAATTCTTCTGGAAATCTTTACCAAGCTCTAACTAAATGTGGCTTAACACTCTTTGCAGCAGTAAGCTCCCCTCAGCGGTATTGCAACTGTGCATGCAAGTGTAAGAGAAATAATTACCGACTCTACAGTTGTCCCAGACATGGTTTAGTGAAGTGTAACACAAACTGGTGGGTTTTTTAGTACTATTTCATATTTATACTTACTAACTGCAGCCTAAGAAATGCATAAACTACCAAGAGCTGTAATTACAATCATCCTGTTGTCATACAGCAGCTGGCACAGCACAAACACTTACTGAGTCCTGCCACAATAGTCAGTGAGTGCCAAGCAAAGCAGTAGCCCTGTCACCGCCAGCACACAGCCAGCCTGTGCAGCCAGGGCTGCCCCTCAGCAGATGCAGGAGAGCGACAGCAAACTGGCAACGGAGGGGGCACAACATAATCCCTTTTCTGCTTTTCAAAGGAACATTTCCATCCAAACAGGGAACGCAGCCTACGTAAAAATAATTGTTACTTTTCTCTTGAGAGCATCTGGGCACCACACAAACATTTCCTAAAAAAATAATATCAGTCCCTGCCTCTTAATTCTTGCAGTGTAGCTAAGGGATGTGAATAAACAGTCACATCCTCAAAATATTTTCAGAAGGAACATAGCAAGATCCACAATGCTCCATCAGAGACATTGTTAAACACAACAGGCTAATTTTAGGGATGAGTCCTCTCTCTGACAAGCTGCTCACACATCTAAGGGCAGAATTTGTCTGCTAGAAGGCAGCTGTTTGTGTTTTACAAGCTAAAGTTTCTCTTACCTATGGAATAACTCCAATATTTCACAGGGAATCATCATCCATCTAACTGAAGTACCCTCTAACAGACCATCAGCCTCATATCCCCTTTGAAATAGCACAGCTGAGCACTTGCTGGGCCACGATTTATTTTTTACCTTCTAAGACATCTTGGTAACTCTATAGCTCAATAGTGACAGTCGAATTTCACACTGTGATAGCCCCCCATTGATTTTTCATTCCCAGGAAGCAACTCTACAAATTAAAGTTAACAGCATTTCTGAAACTAAGGGAAAAAAAAAAAGAAAAAAAAAAAAGAAAAAAAGAACAGAAGGGGCAGGCAGAAAGACATAAATGGCAAGATGCCTAAACCACACCCCCGACATAGGAATGAAATTCCTTCCTGGGGTTTTCACCAGTTATGGGACAGGGATGCTATTGCCCCTGAAACCAGCAGCCCCCTTGGATTTTCAGAGGGTTCAGCTCTAAAACATCACAGGATCAACAGACATCAGAGTCCTTTCCTATATGAAGATGCCAAAATCTATAGAAAACTGCCCCAAGCCAAGAAATTAGACCAAACCTCTGGACAACAGCTGCAGTAAACAGAGATACCACCTTCCCCCAGATCTGAGCTTGTACAGTCAGCCTGCCTCACTGAGCTTAGTTAACCATCACCCTGTGAAAAATGACACCAATACAATTACAGTTTGCACAGTGGTTATAATGTTGGAGACCACCATTGGCACATGCAACTTCTACCCAACAGTTAGAAGAGGGAGCAGAATAAAGAACCATAGCCCAGCTCTCCACTGTCACAACCTAGAGCACAAAGTAATGCCAAAGTCTCACTTTGTAAAGAAATGGAGCATCTACCTCTGCACCCTTTCAATACCGAACACCAGTTACACTACAAACACAGTATTATACACTAATGAATAACTGAAAAGGACTAAAACCTAATAAAGATGAAAATCTGGACATAAGCAGCACAGCCCAACAGCTCTTTCTCAGCTTGGCTTTGACAATCCCACACTTCAGTTCAGCTTCCTGGATCCTCTCACAAGTTCACATGGGCTGCTCCAGGACTGGACCTACCAGCTACATCACGCTCTTGCAGAACACAAGGGATTAGTTCATTCATGGCTCAAGTTAATTTTTTAATTCTGTCTTTGCTATGAGATGTTCTTGTTTCCCAGCAAAGCCTATTAATGGTGTGACACTGTGGAGAAGGGCTCGGAAGTATTTATCCTGTGGTGTGAATTCACAACAGCTTCTGTTTCCTTCTGACATACCAGCTTAAGTGTGGCTCCTTCCCTTTCAGGCCTCTGCTAATCCTTTGGCTTTACACACACTCTGCTCCCACCTTGACCCGCATGTCTGGGAGCAGGGTCTTCATGACAGACACTGCTACATGCCTGACTGCTCTCACATGCTTGATTCTTTGCACAAGGACCCCAACCTAAACTTGTATAATTTTAACTGATGCTTCTTCCTGTGCTGCTGCAACAGAGCCTCTCCAGAGACGAAGTTTCAGAGCAGCTGGATTGGAAAGAGGTGAGGTGAGGGGGGGAAGGGGAGGAAAGAGGAGACAGGAAAAATAAAACAAACACAATTGCTTTTTGTCTCTAAAACCCTCTTTTTAACCCAATGAACGTCTCATCCAATGAAGCATGATAAGCATGAAGTGTTACATAAAGAAGATAATTATAAAGGGATTTAATGCTTGGCAGGCTCGTATCGCCAGGTTCAGAGCAGAGGTAGCATACTCACGTAAAGAGCCTTGTGTCTGGGTTTGCTATTATGCAGGCAGCACGGCTGGGGCCAAGCAGAATCAGAAACAAGATTTGTTTTACAGAAAAAAAAAAGCACAGCCCCCTTCCCACTGAGGATGGCAGTTCTAGTCCCACCTCCTTCCACTTCTGTCCCATCCCTGATTAATGATGTTGTCTGCCTGATTTATGACCCACCCCAACAGATTAGAGTTTCCCTCTTCAACCTCCCCCCCTTTCACCCCTCCCAGAAGGCACAGCCACACTCCGCTGGAAATATTAGAGAATTATTAAATAAACATTCATACGTCATGTCTCTTCCCATACTGAGCTCATCGTAGTCAACGCTCAGCGGCCGGGTCCTGTTTGCTTTGGGGCTGACACCAAACAGCTGGAGTGATTCATGGAGAGGCTGGCTACAATGCTCTGTGCCATATATCATGCTCGCAGCGCTCCCTGCCCCGGCGGAGATAAACTGATCAACCACAACGGGCTGGAATGAATTTATGACAACACAAAATTGAGGAAAACAAATGGGAGGTGACCCAATGGGCCACTAACCCAGACTCTCTCGCTGGCCTGCAATCTAGTCTGGTGGCAGAAAGCAAAATTGAACATTGGCACTCTGAATTAAGATGCTGGCTTTTAACCCCGGCGAACCTCGGTTTCAAAACGGCACCAGACCCTCACAGGCAGCATCTTGGGAGGGAGTGGGGAGGAAGACTTTCTGTGGGGAAGGTGCGTTTTGCAGCTCTCGGTGCACAACAGTGCTTCTGCTGAGAATACGATGTTGGTGACGGAGTTGGGGAGGATGCCTGGAAAATTAGGACCAGTTGCTCTCTCTAAGCAAAGCTGCACCTCGAGCTCAGGTAAAGTAGCGTTGCACTGACTGAGCTTTGCCTTGGTGGTGGCTGGGGTCTTCAGTAGACAGGCATAGCCCAGACGTGATGCTTCTTCACCTCTCCCCATGAGCCTACAGCACCCCAAGGGTGTCTCCCAGACACTTCACAATGTTGACATTAGGAAAGATCAGCAGCACTGAGACACCCTTCGGTGTTGGGAAGGAGAGCTGAGGGCAGCACCATGCGTGTCACTACCTTGGCTGCCATGTGAAGTTCAACACTACAAGATGAGATCAACTTGTCCAAGCTACTGGTGAGCTGGCACAGTACAAGGAGTGGGGCAACAAACACAGACTTAGCTCAAACCCCTCCTAGTTGTTCTACATGCAAGAAACTCTCCCACAAAAGCAAAAGTTTAATTTGCATAAGCAAAGAATTTCATCTGTGTGCCAAAAGGAGGACTGCTTGCTGTACTGTATTAATGGATTAAAAACCAAACAAAAACACACTGCTCCCTTTGCCTGGACTTATTTTTGGAAGGGAGGAGGAAGGAACGTCATTCTTATGAGAGAAGGATCAATACACAGATCACTGCTAACTCTATTAAGCTACTGCTCTAAACAGAGAGCATGGCTGACACAGGTGCTAAGCAATGTGCTTCTGGACAGTTTTTAAAATGCTAATCAGATGCTACACAAGGTTTAACATGCCAATCAATAATGCTCAGATTTAAAGGCAAAAACTGAAGTTACAAACAATGGAGTAAAGTGATGCTGCCAAAAACTTCCTGTAAGCACCTCCCAAAACAAGAAAAATGAAACCAATTTAGCTCCAGATTAAGAAACAGGAACTAGAGATGAATCAATTTAGCCTGTTGGGCTGGGTCACCATATATCATGGCTCAGCAGTGGAGTGGGAAGCAGCAAGACAGTGAGAGACCCTTCCCCCTCCTTTTCTGTAGGCTTCTAGCTCTGATCCCTGTTATCAATTAATTTAACAGAACCCCTGTACACAGACAAGCACACAGAGCATTCAGACTTCTTAAATGGCAGGACAGAAACTATTTATCACACATGAATCTCAAAGGAAAGGAGAGCAAAAAAAAGCAGCTAGGAATTCTCCACCTGAAACACCATCGTTTTTTCTGAACCTCAGTGAAATAAAGCACCTTCATAAAAAGGTTCCCCTGCTACTTTCAAAAATTAACATTGTTGGAAAGACTGAACAAGACATTTAAGGAATTTCCTGTAATTTCTATTGGGTTTTGCTGACTTTTAGAAGAACTGAAGCTTTAGTGGGGCAAGGTTATTGCAGAGCAAAGTGTGTGTGCATACACATACACTCTCTCCCCACTTCACAGCAGCATTAGCATGAGAGTTGTTTGGAAAGGATTCTGGGACCCTTCAAAAGGTGCTAGCTAAAGCCTCTTTGATCAGATTATTAAAGCTATGTCAATTTTATCACTTGAGCTCAAGTGTTCTGGAAAATGTCAAATCCTTTCAGCTCCTGCAGTTTAAAGATTTTCAATAGGAGTGGATCTGGGAGGGTGGAGGGCTGCTGGGCTGACAGGCAGGAGGCCCAAAGGGAAGACAAGCAGGAGCTGAGAGAGAGGCTGACAGATTAGGGCAGAAACGATGAGTTCTTGCCACCAAGACAGCATGCAAGGGTCGGCTTGCTCTAAGGACAAATCTGCTTCTGTACTGACCTGCAAGCTCCCAAACTCAGTGGTCCTTGGCCAAAGCCTGCTCACTGAGAAGCATTGAACAGCAGACAGCCAACATTTGGGACATCCTAACAAAAAGGCTTGTAAAAAGGAAAGTGCCGAGACAGCAAAGCAGTGTTAAAGTTTCCTCTGCAGCAGGGAGTTTCCTCAGTTAACCCCTGACTGTGAACACATGTTCTGCCAGGCTGCCTGAACTGTCACAGATCCCGAAATGTACTGGGGACACAACTTCTCAAGTCAGGACCCAAGGGCAGGAGGAGAACATATTGCATTAAAAAATGACAACTGTCTGTAAAGTCAGCTTAATGCTATCACCAGATTTTTTCCCCCTCTCAAATTGTCCTTGGACTTCACCCCAAAATGTAATGTCTAAAACCCACCATTACCTAATTCCTTCTACTTCATTCAAGCTGTATGGTCTCTCACTTGATCTTGGGGCAACGTTTTATATCAGGCAATAGCCAACTTAAAACACTGCCCCATCCCAGCTAATGCAGTCCATGGCAGCAGAGAAAAGCCTGCTCTTTTAGGCTTGGACCATCAAATCTGTCTGAGCAGTAAGTCACCCTAGCAGCATGTGGAACAAGGCTGAGGATACAGGTTGTTACTCAAATGAACAGTGCAGATAAAACCATTTATTTCTATCCCAGACTAGACTGCAGCACATTCAGTGAGCAGAAAGGGACAGGAAAGGAGATGCCCAGAAGTTCCTGGCACTACTGCACATTCAAACACTGGGACTTAAACTTTGGAAGGGTTACAAGTGAAAAACTCCCAAACTGAGACACTATTTATTCTAGAAACCACACAAAGGCACAATATGGATCTTACGGAAAAAGAAACTCTCACAGTGAGGCTTCTCCCAAGTTACAGTGCTGCTGAGGGATTCCCTTTTGCTGGAGAGATGGAAGGTGGAACATGCAGACACCATGGACAAAACAGAATAAAGACTGCATGGAAGACTGCCCTCAAAAACCAAGATGCAAGGAGGCAACTTCTCCAATAAAAGTAGGATCCCGTGATACATTTGGAAGAGGAATCAAAAAGATCAAAGAACAGCTTGACAAGCCAATTGCTTTTGTCAGGTTAAAATGGGTTTTGAATCTTCACCTTTTGTCCAAAGTTCCAGCTCTAGTCTAGGCTGTTATGCAACACACATTTGAAAACCCACCTTTAACTAGAATATAGGGGAAAGCATGGATAGATCAATTTACATTCTTTACAAGGTGGCCCTTTGGAAGCTGCGCCACTTGTCACTGGGTACCTGCCCACACAAATATGTGATGGAGAACTCCCCACAGGCCCTCTGTGAGCACAGCAGCAGCAAGTGCTTCAAGTCCAGGCTTCATGCTGGAGCACAACTTCCCTTCTCAGTGGTAAAAGCTTCAAATATGCCTACCCTCAGATTACCACTGCTTCTGGGAGCACCAAATGGGACACTACGGTTCTTCAAAACATGAAAAATGGAAGCTATCCACTTCACACTCACTTTTCAATGTCACTGTTCTTACAGGTCTTCTGCATGGTCTCCTGTTTACTGCTTTCACCATTACTCGTTGAGGGCATTTCTGCTGAGGGAAGAACAAAACAATTAGCAAGAGAAAGTTTGATCATTGCAATGAAATAGTCTGAGCGAGTCACAGTTTCAGAGGACCCAAATGAGCCATTTTCATGACAACTCTCAGTAAGAGGGAGAAGACACCAATGTTACATGTCTCTGTCTGGCAGGGGGGACACTCTCTGGACAGAATGCTTCTATGATTCGGGGCTAAACAAGATACAACCCCTGCTCCCTCCCCCACTTCATCATGACTGACCCTCAGAGACATTCCAGTTGTTTAAGCCAGGATTTCATTCAGAAGCATTGATGCAGCTGCAACATGAAAGTGTACTTCCAGAAAAGTGGGTTCAGAGCAAATCCACTCAGCCCAGGCCCTGCTCTCAGCTTCTCCCTTTTTCTGAGACCCCTCAGATACAAGCAGAAAAATACGTGCCAGGTAACTAGTATGACAGAACTGCTCATCATGGCTGCTCCCAGCACTGGAGAGGGTGTGAGATACCAGTTAGAGGTGAGACACATAAACTGTCCTGGAGCCAGCCCCTGACCTGTAGGTTCAGCACTGTGGCTTCAGGTACTAAAAAGTATGAAGAAAACAGCTCATAGCCAAGTATCATCAGGGCTGTTTCCTCATCACCTCTGAGGCTGTAGCTACTGCAGCTGATCATATGTACAAGTGAGTGCTCCTACATCACAGAAAATAAATGTGATTGCTTATCCCAGAGAAGAAAATGCCTGCGATAAATATCCTATGTTCTCCATTTAACCATCATGCCCTTGGCAAAACTGGTTCTATTCACCCCCTTCCCACTGGCAAGCAGTTATGTCTTGTAGGTGCTTTCAAGGCTGGGAATCAAATGCCCAAGGCATGACAGTAACACAACAGGGAACAAAATCATTGGGACAAGTCTCTTCAGGTCGCTGAGCTTCAGTTCCCTTCCTAAGGGAGCTGGAACAGCACTGCCCAGCTCTGGAAATGGATTTGGCATCTGCAGCTGGAAAGCGCCAGGTTTTATTATTCTCATATTTCCACTAGGTTGCTGTTTACACTTCCACTGCTGCTAGCATTAAATAAAAAAAAATAACAACCAGCAGTCAAATGGTTTTAACACTTCCCCCTTCTTTCTTAATGCTATGAGCTTTCAAGTAATGCATGCTAAGGTACATATTCACATTAACTTGTTTGCTCTGGAGTCTCAACTACGGGTCATGAAGCAGGACAGATCTTAGAGTTCCTACTCTGAAGGTGCAGGTTTCAGAGATGCATATTTTTCCTGCCATACAGAGGTCAGCAAGGACAAGATCTACCCAAAAGATCATGATACAAGTTTCTAGCATTCCCTTTCAAAGAAGGAAAGATAAGAAAGCAGTTGAAGAAAACTCAAGCAATAGGTGCAACTGTGTGCTTTAAACCCCCAGCAGCTGAACAGCAGCATCATACAGTCAGGCTCTGCTGGCTCCTGCTGCAATACAGCAGTTTGCCTTTAGTGACTCAACAACAAGTCCATCCAACTCCCATCTCTTATCACCATACCAGTTAAGGTGGCATTTTTGGGAACTTCCCCAGCTGCCACTGACTACAATTAATTGTGGTGTAAAGTTTCAAAAATATAGTGTAATTGTATGTGCATATATATCTGATAACACTCTGCAGGAGCATTAGTAACTACCTTGCTCAAGTACTGACAAGCAGAAGATATGGAATATCTATCTGCTCTCCTGTAGCTTGCAAATTAATAATTTACAACTTCCATACTCACCGTCACTAGCCCATTTAGAAAACTCCGGTGTTATTCGAGTACTGGGTGTGCCACCACTGAAAGAGAAAAGGGTAAAACGCTAAAGGTTGAATAATGAAAATTTTGCTACTCAGAAAAACATACCTCTTCCACCTACCACTTCTCTCTCAATACTTCTATCCATCAGTCTAGGCTTCAAAATGTGAGTGGATGGCTGGCTGCAGGTGTTTTTGTGCTACTCCACATTTCCACCAGTGTTCTTCCTACCTGCACTTCTAGCTGTGACCTCTGCAGAATCCCACAGGGATTGTGATGCTGACTGAAGGCTTGGGATTCAAACAGCAACTGTGACCTAAAGGCTCATTTTTGAATACATCGTTTCAAAGATGAACTGTACGTGTGAACAGATACCCACTGTGTTGCAATAGCAACACTGAACTACACACAATTCTGAAACCGCTCCATTCATTTGCAAGCCAGTAAGAGAGACTGTAAGAGAAAGGAATATTCTGAGCAGGCTGCACCCCTGTGATTGTATGATGTTTTAGCTTTATGTGCCAAGACAGCTGCACTCCAAAGGTAACACAGGCTCATACTTCTTGGCATCAGCTACATCACTGCATTTCTACAGAAACTCACCGCAATTTCAAAGTGCTTTTATATGCAACATCACCTCTCCCATTTTAGAGATGGGCAAACAAGTCCAGGAAACATGCAACGACCTTGCCCAAACAGCAAAACAATGTGTTAGGTGAAAGCCACATGAAGGGACTGGGTCTCCTAGCTTCAGGTCCTCAGTTGTCTCACCAAGGACTAAGTGTTCACAGCCACTGATAAACCAGTATCTTCTTGCTACAATCCCACAGTCCTGGCTGTGAAGGAGGTTCAGCATCTTTGATGCTCTGCCTTTGGACTAGCATGGTTAGAAAAGTATTGAACAGACCAATGGTTTGGATCCAGTGTGGCAAATGCCACTTTTCTATGGAGTGAAACCTAATTTTGAACTAGTGTTTGCAATAGGCTAAGCAGTAAGAAAACTTCATTTCATTGCTCTATCAATCACTTCAACCTTGACCTCACAGGATCACTCAGTGAAAGAGATACAGGGGTAATTTAAGTCCTGTTTTATGCAGGGCAGAGGGCTTAGAAAGCAATCCTAGCTCCCTGTTAAGACTCATTTTATTTGCCTGGAATGCTTCTCCAAGTGCCCTGAATGCTGGCTGCCTACATTCTCCACATACGTATGGGGGCAGAGCACACATTCTACCCCAATTCAGAGCTGAATACAGAAGGATTAATTTGCATATCCCACAACATGTAATGGGATGTACTGAAATCATACCCTGGGTGCCAGACTTCTACTGTGCTGAACAAGATTTGGATGGCCTCATAATATCTTACTAAGAGATACTACACTTCATCGTGAAGAAAGATGATGCATAAGGCCTTCGTAAAACACAGCTTCCTCATCAATGGAATTCATCTTCTGTCCAGCACTGTTCAGTGCAAAGACTTCACTGGCTGGGCAGGGGGATGTCTCAGGGAGGAAGAGTGTACAGGGAAGCTTTATTGAGGCTGCTTTGTAAGTCTCTTGTTGCGACCTTTGCACTCAAGTGAATGAAGATTTTCCACAAACTGAGATTCTTCAAAAGTAATTAATTTAGAAAGGCAAGATACTTACTTTAAAACAGCACCTCGGAGCGCCTCCCTTTCTTTGGCTTCACCTGGCTCTTCTCCAGTGCAAGGGATAACGTCTGCCTCTGTGTACCTGAGCACAAGAGGTTAAGGAACACAGCCTTGCTGCAGACAGTGGAAAGGCTTTGGAGATGGTTGGGAACACTATCTGGGATACAGATAATTCCAACTGGGAACACCTCAAAAGAAGAGGGGCTGGTAACAATGAAGGGGCTTGCTTTTAACTTCTGGATTAAAGTTTTGTTTTAGGTGGAAGAAAATAGCAAAGTCTTCTGAGAGTAACATAATGCCACAGCCTCTTAGAAGGGGAAAATCATTTCCTCAACCCTGGCAAGCCTAACCTGAGCAGTTTCACTATTTCTGTTTGAGGTACAGAGATCTTTTACTAGCTAAGAGCTGGGCTTTCAATCTTAAAGGTTGCTACAGATTTCAATAAAACCTAATTCCATAGCTACACATTGCTTCTCACTGCATCTAGGGCAGTGTCTGCCTAATACCTTTGCAGGAATTCCTCCTTGATGGCTGCTACAGCTGCTGTGGGGCAGAACTCAACTCACAGCTCTCCCAGAGCTATGTCCAAAGAGCCTGGCTCCCTGATGGAGAAATTCCCAAATGACAGCTAATAGAGTAATGAGCTCCTAAATGATAGATATCCCCTTAATGATACTTCTGTCCATGAACTGTTCAATGAAAGGAAAAAAAAAATATGTCTCTCAGAATGGAAGGTGAAAAGTGCTTACTGAACAAAACCCTTGAAAACAAAGGGGTGTCTTGTGGAAAATAAACTCCACTCCTGGATCAGGAAAAGCTATCCATACGGAAAAAACTTGGATGGAGACAAGAGATTGTTTATGGAATAAAGAAACATTAACTGATCCCCTGCAATGTTTCGTATAGATTTCAACCAGGTCTGAAGTAGTGCTGCATCAACAGAAGGAAGTAACTGGGAATCCCTCCTAGTTCAAATATCATGGTAACTGGAGAAGGCTGTATTGTTTCCGGGAGGGCTGGACACAAATTATCCACCACTTCCCAGGGCAGTGCTGTATGACAGGTAGCTGCAGATGCACCTCTGGGTTCCCCTTCAGTAAGAGCCTTTCAAAAACGATACTGTGGTTTCCCGTATTCAAGTGTGTCGTCTCCATCCACATCCAGGTCAGCATCGCTGTCTGGATTCTCCTTGCCACTGCACATGATAAACCCAGAACCTGAAAGAAAATAAAACAATTGGATAAGCATTTGAATTGGAGATGAAGTGTAGGAGATCTCCTAAGAATGGTGCTATAGCACCAGTCTCCATGATGTCCTTTACTCTTAACAGCCTCATAAAAGGTACCGTCTCCCAAGACTGCACAAGAACACTCACAGAAATGCTCTAACTTCCTAGATTTTATGCTCTAAATGCCCCCCAACAATGATACTGAAACATTCTTGACCTTTAGCTCCATGTGAGTTATTTTAGAATTGAAGGCACTGTAAGGGTCTCTCTCAAACGCAGAAAAAACAATGAAGCAAAATAGGAAAGACCAATTTTTCACAGAAGTAGTTAACACAAAATCTACACTATTAGCAGGTAAGAGAAGACCACAAAGACATTCTGAATTAGTCCTTAATTTAGATGCAGAGAACAGGCAGAAGCTAAAATACAATTAGAAATATATTTTTGTTTTTAAAATGCATTTAATCATGGCTTAGATTTTTACAACTTAAAATATTTAAGAACAGCAAACCTTTTTCTAGGAGATGCGGAAAAAAAAATAAATCAGACTTCACAGTCATGAACAGCTCCTTACAAGCACTTCTTATATGAGCAAATTCCAATGCAACTCATCAAGATTTCTGCTCTTCCAGCACAGGTAGGTCAGAGCACACGACCAGTCCCAACTCCAGCAGAAAGTAAGCATTTACAGTTCCAGTTGAGACTGACTGTGCAACAATTGCCACCTTCTAACAGTTTATACATTTATTTTGGTTCCCAAGCATTTTGTTGACTGTTACTGCAAACTCTAACTAGGCTTCTTTTAACTGAATCTGCCCAAACACCACCAAAGATGAATCTTCCCAAGGTATTTGCTGTCTAAGGTTTATTAATAGAAGGGAAACTATAGAAGACATATATTAACTCTTTATGAGAGCTAACATTGAATACGCTTTCTCCCATGAGACCAGACATTAAAGAAGTTTCCTGAACCCCAGGGTGTTGCACGGTCCTCATTTATGTTCAATTCTACAGCAGATCTAAGCTGTATGGGAACAAAAGCTTTGCAGATAAATATGTGCTCACTTTCAGTTGCCTTCAGTACTCCTTCACTTAGCACCTCCTGTCCAGACAGCAGAGCTGGACACTTGGCTCAAACAGAGGTACCTGCTGGAGGCTGAAGGACCTGGTACATCCAGATGGCTGGTGACCCAAGCCTGTGGTAGACCAGGAAGCATGTCACAACTGCAAACACTGAAAGAGTAAGGTATATGTCACCTTGGCCTTACACAAATGCTCCAAAAGAGGTACGTTCCTGAACTGTGAATGTAAATGCAGAGTACAGGCTAAAATTATTGCAGAAGCACTGAATATTATAAAAGAACGAGAACATCCCAAAGTATTAGGGCAGCCTTTTTAGTGCTGTAGATGTCTGAGTCTGTTCAGCCCACTGGGCTCTCACAACACCCTTACACAATCCCAAAAGACTGAACTGCATTTCTAATAGTCTGCATCTGTGCAGAGAGCAGGGCAAAGCAAAGGTCTCATTTCCAAGGACACCATGCAGACACAGTTCTTTACTGTGCCTCTTCAGGAATGGATGGTCTCGCTGATTCATTAAGCTCCCAATAAAATTTGTTTATATGGATTTGATATTTCTCTTCCCTGAATATCAAGAAGGTCCTTAACGAGTGATAACTGTAGCATGACACTGATTTTAAGACTAACCTTTCAAAAACTACCTTTTACTTCAAAGTAATTGCCAGCTTTCATTTTTAGCAGAGGTAACACAAGTAGCACCAACAATGCAGCATCCACATCTGTACCAGGTACTGCGGGAGCCATCCTTGTAGGTCAGCCCTGTGGTGTCACTGGGGCAGCCCTCTTCCAGCAGACCCCTTGAAGAGTGTTTCATAGTGGCTGCCAGCCAACACATGTCACAAGCTGCCTCCTCTTGCTGCAATGGCTCATCTAGCAAATCTTGACTTATTCAGCTCATCACAATGTTTGGGAGAAGATTTAGAGGAGCAAGAGAGACCTGTCAAATAAGCTGGATAGTCTTTCAAAGCTGCTTTAAAAGTCAAGAGTGGGCAATGGGGTGGTAATTTATAGGCATGGCATTTAACCTGCAGTAACACCATCCCCTGCACCTGGCATTACTTTAGCCCATCACTTCTCAAAGGCCATAAACTTTGGACACACAGGTCTTCATTTTTCTTGTAGCTGTGGGAAACACAAATCACGTAAAGCTGGAGCTGTGACTTGGCCAATCCCAGGAGGTGATCTGAATGTTAGCCAGACAACGAATACATGGAGCAAGTGCCTTGGCGGGGGGGAGGGGACAGTCTCCAAAAGAGTGAATGTAAGTAGGACCACTCGCTGAGTCCCTCTCTTGGCAAGCACACCAAGCACACAGCAAACATGCACCTTTCCATCAATTTTGTTTCCAAGTGACTCAAGCCAACTAGTGGTTTATGGCTAGAGCTTAAGACAAGAAGATCTGCTTACTGCAATACAGGTTACAAATATTAAGGCACCTTGACTTCAGAATCCTGCTGTCCTTGCTCTCAAAACCTTTGTACTTAAGAAAATCCCTTTTAAGTCTGAAACGAAAATACTCCAGAGCTTTTGCTGAATCTATCTCTATAATAGGAACCACTGCACTGCCAACAGAGTACTGTGCTCCCTACACAGGCAGGAGTACAAGGGGTAGGGTTTGGACAGTATGTGTTACAATGACAGATACACATGGGGATGATGTGATAGAGCCTTTTCAGTCAGAGAGGAGGGCGCAGCAGAGAAGTTCACAGGTTAAGATGATGGGCAGGAGAAGGGTAAATTTTCTTTTCTGATCAAACAAGGACTCCCAGACTGATGCCTAAAAGAAGCAACAATAAGGTGATCCAACTCTCAGTTTTTCACTAAATATAGTTTTTTCTTTTCTGACATGACCAAGTGCAGCCCATTGCAATATGGTATAAAAAAACCCCAACAAAATGATTCAAAACCTGTATGCTAAACAAAGTAACCTCCATGAATCCAGAAGGTACTCTGAATATAAGCCTAGCTATCAGTTTTAGGACTTCAGAAGCTGCTTTAAAAAAAAAAAAAAAGAGAAAAACAAAAGCCACAAAATATGTTTCTGATGCGAAGCAAAAGATCCAAAAAACCCAGTACTGCCCCTGCACACAAGAGAACACCAAACAACAGGATGCAAAGCTCGGTGCAGCATCACCAATTGAATGAATGGCCTGACATCAGCATCCTCATGTCCTTTTATCTGCAGCAGGGATTGATTTTGAGGCCAGTTCCAGTGGGATGGGGTTTGGTGCCACAATTTCAACCTGACCCTCCTTGTCTAACTTCCTGGGGTTGCTTCCATGCACAAAGCCAGTGAAAACACCCACGCAGCTGTTCAAATATTTGACGTCTGAACTGCTTGACATTATTCATTCATCTCAGGCTCATTCAAACCAGATTTCTGGACAAGTGCTGTTATAAATGGATTAAGAGGACCACTAAATGCAAGGAAGGCCCAAAAGGATCACACCTGCTTCTCACTAACTCAGCCCAAATGTAAAGAGGGCTCAGAACTTCCAGCTCCTGCCCGTGGTGCACGCTGCCATACAGGAGCAAGGAAAATGTGAAATGGAGCACAGAGGGTGTTGCAGAGCAGAACAAAATGGCCTTTGCAACAGCATTATTTTGGACCTATTAGAGAACAGAAGCTTCCAGAAGACCCCCTACCACTACACTACTCGGGTGATTTGCAATTCAATAGCACTGGGAATAGGGAAGGGTTCCTCCAGCAAGGCTCAGCTTCTGAAGGTCAGGCAGTAATTCACAGTCATCAGCAACACTGCCTAGAGCAGACCTCTAAAGCCAGTGCTGCTATCCAGAGGTCAGCGCTCAGGACCAGAACTTCATCCCCACGTGTTAATAAAGTGAAAGCTGACAACTGAATGTTAAGTTGTGAGTTGACCTAGGAATTCATAAGAGACATGATCCGTTATCCACAGAAGCAGCTGTGACTCTCTGGAGTCACCCAAGGTCTGATGAACGTAATTCCACATGTGAATTTGAAAACACTGCTTTTAGATGAAAAAAGAACAAACTCAATGCAACCTCTCCTATAATGTTCCTATTCCTTGTTGAAGAACTTTTTGCTATTGCTGTGCATTTGGTAAGAGGCGACCACTTGTCATATGCTGCCAGTACCAATACAATTAGCCTTCTGATGCTAAAGCAGCACAATTCTCTGACAGTCTTAATCCCAGCTGCCTCCTTTAGGTCTAGACAAACAGGAGTGAGCAGGCAGGTCAGACACGGGGGTCATTAAGCAGAGAAAAAACAAAGTTACAGCTCTGTCTCCAATCCCCATTGCTCTTGTAGCCAGGTGCTCTGACAAGCAATTCCAGCACTGGTATTGAGTGGCACCTCTATAAACCCTGTGACAGTTCGGGAGACAAACTCGCCCATCAATCAGAATGTACCTATCAACATCACTTACCTAGCACTGTGTACACAGCTTTCTTTGCTTGGGCTGGTCTCAGAGCAGTCTGCCTGAGCACCAATTCAAGGCAGTTTCTGAAAAATTTAGGTACTCTACAGGAGCAACAGGTTTTTAAAATACTGACTTTTCAGAGGTCTGAAAAGCAGAAAAAATTCACCTACCTCTTCACTGCTGCCAGCTGCAAGCACTGGCAGGCTACAGAAGTCAGCTGAGCTTGAAGGAGAAGACACTTCACTTTCTTCCCATGGACCTGTTAATGATGGCTGGAGATAAATCTAACCAGAAATTCTTTCCTTTCCCTTTTTGTAAGTTTTCATACCACTCTTCTTTCTCCTAAGTCATCTCTTAGCCTAAGCATCCTCTCTGACCTCTGCACTGCTTCTCAAATCCCACTTTCTTTGTGCAATTCCCCTGATGACTGGTCACCTCAAGATCTCTCAAGTGAATGGTGGCCCAGGCTAAGATCCAGAGTCATTAACATGATACATAAGCAGATTCACAGAACAGATAAAAGGACTTCACATTCAAGTCCCTCCTTTTCTCCATCACGTTCAGTGGCAGATGGTCAAAGTGACAACATATGCTGCTTCAGGTGCTGGCAGCACTGCTGGCTCCCACACAGGCACAAGCTCACACGGAGACTCTCAGTATTAGGGATAGAATGGTGAGACAACCAGACCACTGCAGATCCAAAACAACCACAATTTCGTAAGCACAGGTAGAAAAGCACACATTTACTGCACTCCACCTCCGTTCCTCAACTTCTGTCTGGGCAGATAAGTCAGTGTTGGGGGCCAGCTGATCTGTATATATTTAATTATCACTACAAACAAAGCCAAGGAAGAAAACTAAGATGTCAGCACTATTATTTGCACCACTGCTAAGAATGCAGCTACTAGATGCTACTTACACAGAGGATCAAACTCATCTGGATAACGAACATTATTCTGGTTTGGCCCTCAAGGAATTGGGGGGGGGGCCCTCAAATCTATACTGGAAATATTCTAGAAATCCAGAATTTTGTGTAAATTCTGTAAATGGGTCTAAATTCAAATCCATCTCAGGGGCATACAGCTCTACTGGGGCCAGCTTTGGCCAGGAAGAGGCATTTATTCCGTTTGCAGGTAATTTACACGCGTTCAGAAAAGAAGAAAAAAAGCCTCCCGTAAATCTCCAGAACTGTAGCCTTTGCTAATTACACTGCTTGCAGTGACCTCCTTCTGTACAACCTCCCTTTCCAGCACGTTCACTCTATTTTCTTACTGAAATGTCACTCGTTGGCTTCTTAGAGAGGAAGAACAATGAAGGCAATAAAAGTAGTTTATGCAGACTCACGGCCAGGCCTCACATACTTCCCGAGAACGGCTCTAAACTGGGTTTATTTCATCATCTGCTGAAGTATCCCAAACTACTGCCATGAGGACAAGGTGGCATGGATTTTATCGTAAAAGGCATTTGGGAAGAAAGAGAAAGCCATTAAGAAACCTTGAAAACAAGAGGAAGAGAGAGATGAGGCCATGTTGAACAGAGGTCTTTCTACAGATCTGTAATACATCCCCAGCCTTATTTTTGGCCTGTGAAATTGTTCCTCCACATTTTCCTAGCACAAAGAGGGCTAGAATAGTTCTAGTGAGGCTCCTAGGCTGTTGCAGACAAAAATTACATTCAGAGGCCAAGAAAAGCTGCTTACAAGACAAGGGTTTTATTTCTCTGGAGACAGATCCATTTAAAGCAAAACAGTGATTTACCTGAAAAACTGACACCCAACTGCGTCGTTACAGCGCACACCTGAAACAGCAGCTGCATCCATCTGATGCCGTCTATTAGCTCTCACAGAGGCACAAATGGGCTGCCACAGACCTGACTGCTTACTGGTGTGGATGCTTACAATGATCTTTGCTAACAGATCACAGAAACAGCTGCCTTTAAAGAAAGGGGCCATATAATTTTACAACCACTAAAATAATTTTGCAGCAGCATGCTGAACAAAGGGCAGGCAAGCACGGCTGTACAGGGTAAGATCCAGTTGCTACAAGGCAGCAGGGAAGAGGCTTCCTCACCCCTTGCAGCATTGAGGAGTATTCCAGAGATGTCTTTTATGCCTCTTGTAACCCATCAGGTACAGATCATGGCTGCAGAGGGAAAAATGCACCCAGACCAAAGATCTGATTTGGTGTGGCCATTCATGGCTGCCTCCTAGAGCCTCATGCTGGTGTGATGCACTAAGGTGAGAACAGCCCCAGGTCTGTCTCAAAGGCTGCTCTTCAAAACCCAGACCCAAAGTACAAAAGGAGCAGCAACAGCCATGGTCTTTGCAGCTATAGCTCATTTTCCACAAGTCAGGGAAAGGTGGATCTGAAAGCTTTTGTTCCCCTGGGGAGAGGGTGGAAACAAACAAAAAAGGAAGAGGGAGAATTAAAGTAATCTTGAATCACTAAGCAGATTCACATCACTGGATCAATAAGCACCACTGACAGGGATCACAGGAATGTCGCAGCTTTGCCAATAATAAAACAGCACAGTAGAGCTTGGAGGATGACTTTTCTAAGGCAGTCGAGCATGAAGCAGCAAGGCTGGTGAACAGCTGAAAGTGACACCCTGGCTTACATCGGGCTGCTGCCAGTGGTGGGGCTTGATGCAGTTTGCTTTAAATAATGATGAGCAAGGAGATTGTATTCATGGGGGAAAGGCAACCAAGGACTGGAAAAACCAAAGGCTAAATTTCACAGGCCAAACACATGTGCTCTTCCCCCCAAACTAATTCTTTTCTAGGCTGGAAAGAAGAAAGAAAAATCAGTGCTAATTTAATCAATTGATCAGCCTATTGATTGCAAAACTGGAGCTGCTAGTTAGCCATGTGCTGTAATGCCCTCAACTCTGAAACCACAAAACACACCATTGATTTCTTCACTTCCAGCTCCAAAACAAGAAATAAAACCCGGCTTCCAGTGGAAAAACAACTTCCTCGTCCAAAGAGAAGATGCAAGCAAAGAAGAGAGGCCAGGAAATGGGGACAGCAGCATCTTGCGAAGTTCAAACTGAAATTAGTTACAGATGCAGTCACAGTGTCTTGTGTAAACTCTATCGATTGGGTGGCTGACAGTCTTGGGAGCCTCCATAGTAGGACAATCAATCCAGCTGCAGTGTCACCTGCCACTTTGCTGAACAGTTGACAATGCAATTATCCAGTGTGGAGGCAGGGAGTTGGCGTGTGTCAAACGCAGTTAGCCACTTTCCGGGCACTACTCGATAACGCGTTTCACCGCCGCGTGTAAGAGACGACACGCGGAGACAGGAGCTGTTTAGAGCCATTGAGACCTGTGCTCCCTTTTTCCTTTAGAAACATCTCACTGCTCCTGACTTAACAACTGTATTCTAAAATGCTATTAAAATCACGTCAATCAACTATTGTGTGCTTAAGGTTGAAGTTTGACCTGAGTGTCCAAGAAGTAGGTTGCAGTTCAAGCAAAACTGCAGACACTTGGGAAAAAAAATTAAAAAATTATCAAATTACTGTTTTAAAGCCTGGGATTTTCAAAACCACAGCAGACAGACCACTAGAAAACTGGATTGCAGATCAGCTGCTGTCTGAGATCTACTAAAACTGAAGTTTAAAGGGATGCTGTCAACTTGAAACTCAGTCTATTTCAAAAAATTGAGTAGTTTCAGGTGCTCTAGCTGCTCCCTTACTCCCTCTGCCAATTTTCATGGTGTTACAACTGCATTTTCTATTTTGTTTTTAACTTATTTTTTCCCCCTTCCTCTAGGAAGGGGGTGACAGACATCCCTTTTCATCCTCCAAATATGATACATAATATGGTGAAAAGGAGAGAATTCTCCTTCTTCCCACAGAAAATCTTTTCACGGCTAGAATGGCTGTCGGCATTACATGAATCAACCAGCAAGGTTTAGTTGATTGTGCTCCCTTCAGCTAATGTATTCTGGCAGTTTGAGTATAAAAATTAGATTCTTACATTTTTGCATGCATTCAAGTTAACAAAAATGTACAATCAACAATGAGAAATTTTAAGAGCTATATGCATCAATTACATTTTTTCCATTTAAAATAATTTTTTACTTCGCCAAGTCCCATTAATTACTTTGTATTCCACAACAAAGAAAATGCTGTCCCTTGAAGCATTATATGAACTTTAAGCACACATGACATTGAGCATCAACTACATGGTGGGTCATGCTGGCTTTGGTACGTAAGGTAGGAATTTTTTTCTTTTTAAAATCACATGCTATTCTGATCTGTTTTTCCTGCTCACTAGAGTCCACTTCTGAAATTAACATACAGGACAATATCCAAGAGACATTAGCCCCAGAATCCTTCAAATTCCCTATGTGGACACAAACTACAGATACAGAATCAGGTACAGCCTGTCCAATTATTGTATCTAACACTATGTAAACAGATCTGTTAGCATTTTTAGGTCAAGTATTACCTTATGGACAAGTAATTTCTCTCAAAGGAGAGCGGTGCAAATATTAAGGAGTGGTTTGGCTACTCTGTCAGACTGGTCCAAAGTAGTGCCCTTCAGCAACAGAGGGATTACCAGGATTACCATTGTTTTACCCAAGGGCTGAGGTAAGGTATACCAGTGCTCTGGGATTCAGTAACCCTCTAAAGGGGGGAATAAGGCATAGAATAAGCACTTGAGAAACATGAAATTTATACATCTTGCCCACTTGGAAGCTTATAGCAGATAGAAGTGACCAGCAGAACGAAAAAACCCAAATATAGGAAGGTTAAAATAACAGGATTGAGAGGCTGGGAAGGATGCTCAGATGTATAGATGCATTCACCTTAGAGAGGGATGCTGACACTGGAAACATGGCAGAGATAGGCACTGAACTGAGCTCTTGCTAAGTGGGAGGAGATTAAGAATTTCATTACTGCAAAGATTCCCTATACTCTTACCACAGACTGTTCTTGCATCCAAGTTGAAGTTTGCTTTAGCCTGCCAGGATAAAATGAATGAATTCTGGCTCATCTACACAGAAATAGGAAAGATGATTCTAGTTACTATGTCAGTCTTCCAAAAGACCTAAATATGCCAGTGACATCTTCCATTTCCCACAGTCTCTTAGGAGAAGTCACACTTTTATTGTTCAGCTCAAATGCTTTTGCTGGTATAACCTAATGCAGCCTAAACCTCCTGGCATGGAAAAAAGGAAAGTCTCCTTGCCTCCTGAAGCTTTTCTGCATGTCTCATTATATTCTATCAGAAAAAGAGGGCACAGCTGGCTACTAGGTGAGATTCCAGAGCAAGACTTTTCAGGTATGTCGCCAGCTTTGCTACTATCTTTATAACATCAGAGAAAGCACTTCTCTGCAGTTCAGTTTCTACATACATGTCAAACACTGACTTTAAAAGTTTTATGGTAGAGTTCTCTGTTCATGAAATTGCACAGAGAAGTGCAACTGAATTTTTCTTCTCTGTTTAGAGCTTTCTGCCAGCCAGTTACCAGACACAAGAAGTCACTGTGTTCACAAACAGCTGCTGCTAATGCAGGAGAATGGAAAAGTATCTACTTAGATTCTGATGCCAGGACCTCACACTTGAGAGCATGCTTCTAATGCTGCACAGATTTAGAAGGAAAACAAACTAGAAGAGCACAAAGCTATTGCCCCAAAGCTCTATCTTGCACAACTAACCCAGAGTGGATGAAGGCTGGCCTACACCACTTGCTGCTCAAACTGAAGCACATCTTGATTCTCTGGCAATAGAAAGCCGAAAGTGGGACTGCAGCCATTTGCTGGAAACTTTTAGACATTTTAATACAGTCCCACTTTCCAGGCAGCTGCCTTAATTGTACATGGCATGAAACCCCATGCAAATGGGCACCCAAGTATAACTGTAGTTTGTTACAGCTTATAAGGCTTTACCAAGTCCCTCTATACTAATTTGTGCTGTTCTTTGCCCTTGGTAAGACATTAACAAACAGATACAAGCCCTCAGCCAGCCTGGGAGGAGGACAGCATGGAGAAATAGAGAAATATCAGAGAAATAAAGAGAAACTTCAGAGTTAAGTAATCCCTGTGTGTTTCTCCTTCTTCAAGAGTTATCACAATCTATCAGACAGATCCCTGTCATGTTGATCTTTCTCAGAAAGTATCCGTCCCTGAAAATGCCCTGCTTGCCATTTTAACATTTTCAAAGTCTTTCTCTCTTCTGTGTTATTTTTGATGCAACTGATCTGCTGAAGGAAAAGAAACCCAGAAGAGCATTGGTGACTAGCATTATATTGCACTTAGAGGAAGGCATTTTGGTGGGGAGTTGGAGGAGAGAAGAGGATGGGGCAGGTGGAGAGAACTTAGCTAGAATTCTTCAATTCTTTCATATCTAAAGAGGACAGAATCTCTTCTATCAGACCATGCGGTTCGTGCTTTAAATGGTACTTGCTGCCAGCTTGCTTTCCCTGTCTCTCTCCCTTTGAAGCAGACTGGACAGCTTCCTCAAGCTGGCGTTATCACTCCCTCTAACCACTCTTGGCAGGCAATCTAATTCCCCCTGAAAAGGTCACCGCCATTTTAACTGCCTTTCAATCACATTAAGCACGCTGCCGCTCGTGCTCAGAGCACTGCGCCCGCAGCTCTCCTGACTGAGGTGCGATCGATAAACTGACATCCTGCCCCCCACCCATCTCCCCAGCTGCCCCAGACGCCACTCGCCTCCTTCCCCTCTCCTGGACAAGCTGCCTTCCCAGAATGGACGGCAAGAGAACAAGCGACAAAATCCTCTCCTCAAATCCGAGAGAGCAGAAGGGAGCCACTAACTTGGTATTTACTAATCTTTCTCCCATCTGTTAAGAAACAGAAGGGTGCAAGCATCCCCCCCCACCACGTTCCCTAGACCTACAGAGGCAGTGACTTCACAGGACAGTTTGCTTAGGCACCAGTCCAGACACCTTTGAAGCTGCGTTACAAAGAACAAGCCTCCCTCAAGCTTCCCTCAATGCAATCATTACCGTTATCTCTCCCCCCGTGCTGCTTTTTTTTTGCAGTTACGAGTTATGTGTTCCACCCATCGATCCCTGTGTAAGACACTGTTTTAAGTCCTCTTGCCTTTTGACTGTGCTAAGCCGTTTAAGAGATGACAGCAGCTTCTATCAGTGTGAAGCTGATGTGATTCTTTTCAGATAAAGCACTTTTTTTCCACTTCCCCCCCTCCCTTCCCTTCTTTCAAGTAAGAGACATACACACAAAAAGAGACACTGAATCTTTCAAAGAAAAAAAAACCCTTTTGAACTTCCCTCAGGAATTCTTTAAAGGGATAACCTTACAGTGTAAACACTGAGGGCAACGTGCATCCATTCTGGAGAGGAACAGAAGAATTGCTACAAATACGTTGAGCATTAAAAAAAAAAACAACCATCAGAGAGGAAGCCACTTGATGCTTTCACTTGTGAAGCCTTGTTGGCACCCTAAATACAGAAACTCATTAAAGATGGCATGAAATAATCCCTGTAACAAAGAGTTTTGGAGAGGGATCATTGAGACGTGGGGAAAGATAGCTACTGAATATTCAGGTACTTTAGGAGAAATTTTAGTCTTGTGACACTGTACTGAGACATTTGATTACTGTAACTGTCTAGTTTTTCACTCTGAAGCACAAGCGTGGTATTTCAATGCTAGTATTCTTTTGCACCCACCTTAAGTAGAACCAAGAACTCCCCAATAAACCCCTACTTTGAGCAGGATCTCTGCTGAAACAAAGTGGTTCCAAACCCTATAGAGCTGCCAATAATCTTCACTGACACACTGCAGTCATCCAGTTTTGGTAAGCAAATTAGGTGATAGCCAATGATGCTTTAAGCCAGCAGGACAGCTAGAAGTACGAAATATTTACTGATTGAAAGCTGTCACCAAACTCAAGAATTTCAGAGACAACATAATGACCCCTGCACTTTTCAGTTATGCCACATTCCTACTCGTTGCCACTGCCTGTTCTTTCCACCTGCTTCTTCATGTATGACAAGCTGTGGTAGCTAAGAAGGTGTGCTTTGGCTCTGCTGCACTAGACCTGACTGGGGATTTGCAGCTGTAACACCAACACAGAAGCTGGAAATTCTTTGTCTTCTAAGACAGCCCCTCAGGTTAGAGGACAAAGTTTTCCCAGCAAGTGCTTTGGAAGCAGGAAAGCGTCACCCTAGGAACCATACACGCGAGAGTTTCAGCCTGTGATTGCCCCTAAGTATTAGACCATCTTCCAAAAACTCCAAACAGGGCTGTTCATTTCCCTGACCTTTATGCTTTTAAGAAGAAAACCCCCAGGATCTCCCAACCTTACACCACCTGGGAATATGTCATAATCTTTCAAAAAACTGGCAAAGAGTTTTCCTCATGCTGAGAGTGATATCAACTTTGTCCATTAACCAAAAAATGATAAAAAGATGAAGCCAAGACCTGTGTTAAGTCCTGCTCCCACTTCGCCCAGCTGTGACATCTCCTCAGAGCAACACACCATTAAAACCAAAATTAATGAGACACATGGCCATCTACTTTTCCCTCCGGTTTTATGTATTTCTCCATGTCATCTCTTTAGACACTGGTGACATCCCTGTAGTCTGGCAAAGGCTGTCTGGCATTATAAAAGACCTTTGATTTCCACATCGCTGCAACTTCTCAGCAAAGGGAACAGAGCCAAATGCAAAGCCTCGGGTGATGGGGGTTAACGAGGGCCTTGCCAACTCCAGACAAAGCAGTTTTAAGCATTAGAAAGCATTTACAAAACGTTGTGCTGTGCTTCAGGGCTGTAAATTAAGAATTCTGTCCCTAAAATAAGGCAAGAGCCAACACTGACAGAGATAGAAGAAAGGCAGTCACCTTAAGATTACCTGAGAATGCACATAGCAGGCCTGAGTGATGGAAACCTCTGAACACCAACAGTCAGAGACAATACAAGAGCCACAAAGGATGGCATGAAAAAGTGTAACTTGTTTTTGCGCAGAGTAGGTAGGTACCCAGCATATACTGCCTGGTTATCCCAAAATATTAGGTAGAAAGTTGGTGGCAAAAGGTTCCCCGTTTAGAGAAGTGTCCTCTTCCCTAGAGAAGCATGGCAGCTGTTGAATCTAGCTGCCAGCAGAGGTGTACTCCAGAGGAGGAAGGCCAGGTGCTAGGGACCTGCCAGCAGCTCAGGTAAAGTCACTTCTTCAGCAGTAGCTCTGCCACAAAAAGCTGCCCAGGGAGGATGTTCCTCACTACAAATGCTACAGGGATGTTCCTTCCTGTGCTTGTGAGGGGATCTAGAGAGACCTTTTATTCTGCAACAGAAAGGGAAGGAGTCTAACCCAAAAGCCTTCCCATCAGGGTAATTATGGAGGGTTTTAGACCTGCATGTAGCTGTGCTCTACTTTTGTCCTGGTCTTCCAATCTTTTCCTGGGTTTGTTCACGTAACTCTTAAAGGTGTCATGAAGGTCTTGAAAAGAAAAGAATAGGCAGACTCTATACTTCCCGATGAAAGCAAGGCCATCTCCAAGTATGAACTACAGAAATATCTGCCCATGTGTGTGTAGCCATCTGGCAGAGGTTACAGCACTGCCTGATGCTGGAATCTGTCTAACTTCTGGTGCAGGAAAGCAGGTAATCTACACAATGCAAACTAATGTATTTGAAAATTCCTTAGAATAATGAAGACAATGCAACAAAGAGCAAATACTTTACATTTTCACAGCCTAACCACATCAATTACACACATTTTGTCCATTGGAAGTCTCATTTGAAAGAAGGTCTCCATATGACTGAAGCAATATGGAAGGTTCAGATCACATTTCAGTGACTTAACTCAAAAACAAACAAGAACATTAAGGTGAAGACAGCACAATGTCCACACGAAAGGAAGTGGAAGATTGTGCTCTCCTCAAATGCAGTTGTATGGTGGGGGTGAAGGAAATAACTACTCAGGCAAAAAAAGGGAAGAAATGAGCTGAGTAGCTTTTCCTCACCAGGACTAGCAGTGACAGCAATAAAGGCACACAGACATCCCAAGCTTCCCCACAATGGATTGTAGTGCCTATACTACATAAACATAGTCTAAGACCCTGCATGGTCTCATCAGGTCTCTACCTGGAATAATGTACAAACACAACTCTCCATGGAGTCACAAAAAAAAGTTAGGCTACACACACAGGATGTAACACTGTGAGCTTCCCTGGGTGTCCTTTAAAACCCAAAGAAGCTGTTCCTTCAGCTCTGTGCTCCTGATCATCTGCCATACTATAACCCAGATACAATTTAATTTCAGAAGAAGGCAAGAGCAGATCAGGAGTGCCTGGTTGTATCTGACCACATTGGCTGGCTTTTAAGTCCAACTCCCTTAGGCAGCAGCTTTTCCCCTTGAGATATTTTAAATTAAAATCCAAGCTGATGTAGGAAGAGATCACATCCCATCCCCTTTATTGAACGAAGGGACGCAGCATTCCTCCTCTCATTAGGCATGCACTACGTGGATTGCTTGTGAGAGACTCTTCTGACTGCCTGAGGTTCATGCCAACGAACAGTTTAGTAAATCCTCCTCTTTGAGGCCAAAGGGCTGAGTGTAAGAAAGGGGCCAGGTTTCTAGATAAAATTACATTCGCCAATAAAGCTCACGAGAGGTCAAATTTTGCCATAACTCACTCTCCCTTTGGTAACTGATTTCCCCGTCACTGGGGAAGGAGCAAAGAAGAAGGAAAAATAAAATGTGTTTGTCTGAGAGCCTAAAGGCTTGCACGGCTGGAGGTGCAGAGCAGGTTTCTGGATTCTCATTTATCAACCTTAAAAGGGATGGAGTGATAAATGCACAACTGGCCCTTTAATATTTTATGCAGGTGCTAAAGCGACTTAGCTGTCACCTCCAATACATCACCCGAGGCTGATACACCAGCTTTCCTCACTCCAGGCTGGGAACTTTTACAATTTCATTTCTATTTCCCTCTCTTCACATATTTCCATGTATTTCTTACTATGTGTAAGATGTAAAAAGCTATTTTCCCCAAATGATCTACCCATTCCTACTCATTCCCTCTTCAGACACATTTCTTGAGGACGAAATAACACCACGCTTTTGTTCAAGGTTTGCACAAATTCTGACTCATCATTCAAGAAACACAGAAAACTGAAATCACTTTACATTCTGGCAAGGGCTGATGGTTTTTCCCTTTGTGAAAGGCAAATCCCCACATCTCTCCCTTTAAAGATATGTAATGACCAGCTTCCACAGCAGAATGATTTACAAGTGCCCCCCAAACACCGGCGCACCTCGAAATCCTCCCTCCAAGAGAGTAGTAGCCCGTATCCTCTTCTGTCCGCACCACTCGTACTCTTCAAAGCGGTTGCCATTCTCATTCTCGATGTCCACAGAGTCATCCTCAGTCATGCATGAACCTTCTCTCTGCACAGGGTAAAGCAGGGGCAGAGTGTTGAGATGTATGAAATAGCACTTTAGGGTTAATAACTCATGGTGGGATGGAGAATGAAAGCTGGACCATTCCCCAAACAGCTAAGTATAAAGCAGACAGCAGCATCTACTGTCCCCGCACCCAGTGACCTAAATCTAGAAGTAAATAGCTGCTGCAAGAAGTTGACAAGCTTAAGATCAAAACAAATTGCAAGGTTCATAATTTTTCACATGGAAATTTAAGCTCAGGTTCCTACAACAATGCTGGTGTTCATTTCAACATGCGTTCCCCTGCCTTGCATGTACAATTCCTCTATCATGTAAACCATATATTCCTTTCACCCCCAGCAGTAATGTTCTCCTATAGCACATTTTTGGGGCATACTGTTCAAAAGACACCTCTCTTCACACTGTGCACCTTTAGGGGGAACAAGAATTAATCTGTTATCATTTCTACTGAGGGCTTTTTCTGAGAAACACAAACAGAAAGCTCTAAGACACAACCCTCTCCCTCCCCTAGGGCTTGTTTCTCCCTCTTTCCTGCTATCTTTGGGATAAACAGCAAGAGAACAGTTCTGTTTAAATGCACTTCTTGGAGTAAGATGGTCATGCAACATTTACAAATGCCAGTCTGTTACAAAAGAAACAAAACTAATTCTAAAACTAATTCTAATGTTTTCAAAGGCATAGATCAGAAAGAACTCCTTGCTGTGCTATGTAGGAAGCTTGAAGCCCTACAAAAGGCTTAATAAACTTTAATAGTTCCACCTTTACAACCTACAACATAGACTTCTGTAATAGTGGAAGAGTACACGAAGTAAAAAAGTTACTAATGCAACACAGCAAAAAAAATCCAGAAGAATCCATCTTCCAAGACAAAGAGAAGTGACTAAATATCTTAGAGAGACAGTTAGCATTGCCTGCAAGCTCAGCAATGTTAGTTTTTGTCCCACATTAGGTCAACTGCAGAAAAGCTGGGAGTAGGGAGAAGGGAATGGCAGCTGGTGATCCTGCTGCGCCTCTACCTTTGCAAGGCATTGTTCCACATGCCTACTCATCTCCTCCTCGGATCCTGACAGAGGTCGGCTGCAGAGGGGACATACCTGCCCTTCGTCTTGCTTCCTCCGTTTCATTTTTCCAATCCGAGCTGCACGGAGAAACCAGGGAAAGAAAACAAACAGAAAAGGAAGACATGTCAAGTTTGTAGATCTACTCCTTTTTTGCTCAGCTCCAAATAACAAACCCTCGGCAGAAACGGTAAGATTTCACACCAGAAAATCCTGTTGCAGCTCCCTATTCTGACCTCTACAAACAGGACAGAGACTGTTAGTTGGCACTTTTCAGATTAAATCTGTAACCTGTGGCTGAGTACTCCCTGATTTCAAAAAGGCAGCTACTCACAATTTAACAACAAGGAGAGGGAATATCTGCTGCACATCCCCAGGTAAGTTATTAAAATGGTTAAATACTTTCCCTTCGAAGGCTGAAATTGTTTTCAAAGTTGAGTGATCAAGGCAGTGAATCCTGTTTTGGATTTTGCCTTCTAAGTCTGAGGCCATTCTACTAACACATCTGTTCCCTATACAAGAACCAGCTTAGAATGTAGAAGGATGATGTAGCACCTGAAAGCCTTGGACAAGGCATGTAACACCCACCTCGAGGACAACAGAGCTTCCTGTGCACCCTAAAAAATTCTTTCCCAGAACACCACAAAAAAGTTAGAGCACCATCCTAGCAGCAGCTAAAATTCATGGAAAGATCTTTACTGTGAAAAACAGCACCCATGCTAGATAGCTTCTGGCTCTGTTATTCTATTTCATGAAAACTGGGGGCTACAGTGGGCATGATCTGTGAAACAAACATGTTAGGAATCACGATGATTAGAAAAAGCAGCCAAGGTAGCCTGTTGCTTCATCCAATATCTGGTTAATTTGAACCATCATTTAATGCGATCAAAACATCTGGAACCAAATCATTTGCATTAAAAAGAACTTCTGTCTTTTATTATGATGGCTTTAGGCAGTTATTATCAAATAACTCAATCACTGGCTGCAGGAAAGTCACTGTTTAATTAATAAGGAAGGTCAAAATTCTGAATGAGAGACAAGGAAAAGCCCAAGGAAAGCCCATGTAATAATGAGAGATGACACCACCAAAAAGCTGCATTAGCCAGGAATCATTACTGACATTATGGGCGCTGCAACACGCTCTGAAAGCCTTCATGCCTGAACACTGTGGGATCAACAGCTCCCTGCAGTCAACGAGTCAGAGAAAGCTGCTGGAATGCCAGGATGAGAAGGACCAGTGTACAGGAAAGTTTCTGTCAACTGTTTCGTAAATGCATCAGCTTAAAACACAGTTTCAGCTGAACACATCAACACAGACCTGAAAGGTCTCTTTCAAAGCTTTCTTGTTGGCTTCCCTGAATGTAGGACCCTCTGGGTTAGGATATACTTTCCCACAATCCAGAACTAGGAGTATTCATCATGCTCTATACTCTCTAACACTCCAACACTAAGAAAGCTTCAAATTATTCCCTGGGCATTGCTTTTTCTCGCTGAGACAGAGATGTAAGAAAACATCCTGAAAAATCAATCTCCACTACTTGTATCCTGAAAAGAATTCTGCAAATGTGACATTCCTAGAATAAGGGACAGCAACTTGAGACCAAAACAAGAATGTTTTCGATATCTGGCACTTTGAACAACAGACTCAAGTTAACACACAGAATTTTCATTATTTGCCTAAAGTTTATTTGCTAAACCTCCACAACACTCTCTCGTGTCGGGTACACCACATTGACAGCTCCACAACCCCCTCTTGTAGTTAGAGTTAAGCCATGATCCTTCTGGTTTGTACTTCAGTGCACAAGAGACTTCTGAAGTTCTGGTTTAGTGCACACTTACATCCTTCAACATGGCTCTTTCGTGTAAATTTAGGATGCTCTTTCCTTGCCTCAGTAGCTCTGCAGAGCCAGCACAAAACTGGGAAGAAGTCTGGAATCAGACACAACGTGAACATTCTCCAGCAGACACCCATCTGACTGTAGAGAAACACAGGAACAAAGCCTTCTCTATCCTGATCGCAGACACAAATTTCTCTCACCTCATCATGTTTTTAACCAGGGAAACATGGGGAAGAAGCAGTTTAATTATTCTGGTAGGACTCCCCATGGTCAAACAATTCAGCTAAATCAGTCTGCCTGGTGAATTTATTAATGTTTTTAAGTTCTTCTATTGCCATCTTCCAGTCCATGCACTGACAAAAGGAAGACAACTTGTTTTAGGTCTTTTACTGATAAATTCCTGGGGACCATTCTGCCAGAGCAAACACCTGATCTGATGTTGAAATGTTAGTGTAGAGCTGGAAACAGAACCTTACTCTGCTCCAGCTCCATGCAAGACCCAGCAGCCAGCGCCTAACCTGGCTCCTTTAGCTCCACAGAAAAACATCCCTTTAAGTTGTAGTGCCACAAGTGTGAAAGCCACTGGAAGAAAGAGGTGTTGAAAACAAATCCCTCTGCCATTTTCATTCTGTGGTCATTATCAGCAGCAGCACTGTGCCCATGGAGGCCAAGGGGACCCCTGGTGACAGCAGGAACAGAAGGGGAACGCCACAGCCTAGAAAGCACATCGGAGCAACACCGTCCCTGCTCGACACCACGTGCAGCCCAGCCATCACTTCCAATCAGCACAGCAGGGATGGAGCGGCCCCAAAGGCAGGGGGTGATTGTGGCGCTGTCCCGAAGGGGAGCAGCTCAAAAGAACAGGCAAGTGAGACCACAGGATTGTTAATTAGTGTTGATAGATGCGATCATTTCTAATTAGCTCACTAATCCCTCTCCCCCTTGCCCCTGTCGAACAAGCATGGAAGAGGGGGAAAAAAGAAAAAGCCATTCTCTCTTGTAATTCAGGAAGATAAAAATGCAGCCAGCACAGGACTAGATGCACGAAGAGGACAGAACTCAGGGAAGGAGGTTTTTTGCACAAGGCTGACCCATTCTTACTTCTGACTGAACAAAGACTCCACAGTTATTATTCCAACCTTCTGCCAGAAGGTGAGGAGTTCACTAATTTTTATTAACAATAATAATCATTATTAGGCCATCAGAGGGCTTCCAGCACCTCTGAGGCCTCACTTTTAACAGATGTACATTACCCTACATGCTGTTTCTGCTGCAAGTGCATATTCTCCTTCAGATTACACATAACCATTGGGCCAGGGCATTTAAGTCACCACAGGAGATGAAAGAGAAAGCAGCACATGGAGGTGAGCAAGAACTGGGACTCTCTGCAAGGACCAGGATCTCAGCTATGGTCTCTGACCTAATTTAGGAGTGTGCTGGCTAAGGGAATTGCTCTTCCCTTCCCTAATGTGAGACTGTGCAAGGTGACACGCTGCTTGCACTAGAGAAGGAGCCAAACTGCACTTGACAAAGCCTCTACTGCTGAGGGTATACTGGCCTCTGCCAACGCACAGGTGCGGAGAGAAGCCAGTCCACCACTGCTGCCTAGAGGCAGAAGAGCCTGAGGACCTTTTCTCACAAGGGGCTCTCCCCAGCAAGGCTAAACCTTATTAATGCCTAAAGATCATATTACTCTCTAGCCCAGCAAAACTTCCTGTGAGAAAAGCTAATGGATTTTAGTTTTCATTGGTACTCCCTCCCAAAGCAAAAATTCACCTTCAGGACAGGGCACTAATTACCTCAGAAGTGCTCTTACACAGCATCTAGCAGTGGACACTGCACCAACCTCTACTGCAGCATCAAAGGAGATGATTAAGTTACTAGCAATATCTCTTATGATTCCCTCCACCAATTTGAGTGGTCCCTTGAGTCCTATGCAGACATCATTAGCAGCTCCTGCAATGGCAGGCCAATCAAATTAAGTGGAAACATTTTTGTCTCCTTTCCAGTGAAAATCATCCAGCTTTATTCCTCCCCCACCCATCAGCTACAAAAGCATACCACATGCTGGTGGTGGTTCAACAATAAACAGCACTGTGACCTTCTCCACCGAAGTCTGTTCAGAGACAGGCTTAGGGTCACCACCAAAATGGGAATCAGCTTCTCAGGGAGGTAGGTGCAAAAGGACCATTGTAAGGACCCATTTCACAACTCACCCGAGAATGACAATTTTGCAAATAGCCCTAAATTTGAATCAAAGATATTCAAGCACCTGCTCTCTGCAAATCTACTTGAGGAGTCCTGAGGAGTGGTTATACCGTTTTATGTTAGGCCTGTCAAAAAAAGCTTCTGTGGATGATCAACTTATCCAGAGCATCTGATCCAACGGAACAAAGGCAGCAATGGCAGAGCACAAAAACCCATCTCAAGAATAAGAAAAAGCAAGAAAACAGATGGTCAAGAAGGAGTCTGTTTCAGACCTTATGTACAATTTGACACTCATCTGCCCGAGAGACAGAACAGTGAGGGCCAGATACACAGAGGGGTCTAAGTGGGGCTTTCAGACTTGCATGGCCAAAGTTCCACAGAGATGACTGTCAGCAACCTTCAATCTGACATTGTTCTCTGACACTGGCACATACTTAACCTGCTGAATCCATGTTCTGATATAATAACCTATAACTTTGTGCCTCTAATTTTGAATGACTACTTAACCTGTTCTGCACTACTAAATTCCATAAGCACCAATTTACAGGGTGGCTTAAAGTTTCCAGTTTGGCAACATTGGAAATAAGGCAAATGAAGTAAATGCCTTCTTTATCCCATGGGTTCATCAGGAATCAGAACCTCATACTCCTGGGTTCACAAGGACACAACCTCTGGAAAGTAAGTTTAGCACAGGTGAGAGGTGCAGGATTAACTCACTGAAACTGACAGGGATGTCTGAATACAAACACTCAACCAAGAGCCTAAAAGACAGAAAATTAATCTGCTGCTCCAGAGCTTGAAAATGCATTTGGCTTACTTATAGCTCAATTTTAGTTACAGGTTTGACATACAGAATTAAAATTCTGGGCAGTCAGGTAAGCATGAACCATTTAACTACCCGGACCTAATCTTGTTGCAGCCAGGCCAACAGCAGCTCACAGAAGACATTTCCCTCTCTACCTTCTCTTCCCTTAGGTCCCTTTGCACATTCCCCAATGACCACAACACCATGAAACACATCAGGGTCTGAACAAGAGTCGAGCACAAACAGCCTGGGCAGCCAAGACTTGGTTCAAGGACTGTGTAGGAGAAGAGGAAACACTGTGGGCCCCTTTTTATGGGAGGAATTTCCAAACTGCTTCTAGAACTCAGCTGGTAAAAGCTTGACAAGAGATATCAAGATAAACTGGATACAACAATACTGAAAAGTACATGTAACACACAATAAAAAAAAAATTAAATGGTGCTTTGACAGACAGGCTGCATTTGTTATATCTTAAGTTTCTGCAGTGTGTCACTAACAATAACAATAAGAAACAAACAGCCAGCTATCTTTGGACAAGTCCTACACAACTTCTGTTCATGTAAACTGATTGGGATAAGGAAACAACTCTCACAGAGTAAGATATAAAGTTGCACGATTGATTACAAGCTCATTAAAACACAAGGTATAGACAAATAAGCTTTTTTTTCCCTAAAGCACTCCAGTGTTCTCCATCTTGAGTAATACTACTTAAACAACAATAACGTGACAAAGCTTAGAAATGCTACAAACCTATTTTAGTTCAAACAAACGCAGATGAGTTCACAGGTACAAATATAAAGTCACTAGCAGAGAAAGGAGCAGTACAACCCACCCAGCCATCTGACTGGATACTGACCTAATAGCATAGGACTAAACCAGGCATCACTACAGGTATGTGTTGAGAACAGCAATAACCAGTCACAAAAGGATAACATCAGAAGAAACCAATTCTGATCTAGTTTGATCTCTGGGACCCAAAGCATTTCAGCTACATTTCTGCATCTAGCTTCCTAACATCTGGACCTTGTACTGTCAGCGTACAAGGCATTATATAAGTTAACCCAATTGTCCTCTTTTGGAATATGGCTGTAAGTTTTGCTCGCTCTACCCCAAAAGGTACATACAAAAAGACTAAGAGGTCCAGCAAAACCAATGCAAATGTACAAAACTACTGGCCTCCCTTTAGATGAGCCCAGCTTCACAAAAACATCCAAGAGCAGGGGCCAAGAGGAGTTCCTAGATCACAGTCTGCCCAGATTGTGCTGCAGCCCTGCTATGGGTTAGAGCTAAATGCACAAAGCACTGCTGAGCCAGTTCAGCAGGGCACGCTGTCATCAAGAGCTTCCATTTGTAGTGAAGAACTCCACAACACCAAGAATTTCACAAGTCTGGCTCAGACTTTTAAAAAATATTTAAAATAAGGTAACCGCACATTGTTGGCCTGAAAAAAAGTGAAGGTGGGAGCTTAGCCCCAGCTATCAAAAAATGATAAAGGAACAGTTTGACATCCCTGACTCCAGAGACCTCTGTCACACAAAACAAGTTACCACAGAGCAGCACCTCAGTGTATCTGAGCAATCTGAAGTCTCCGTGTCAGGGAAGTGTCCACCTGCCAGTGCTGGCAGCTCACTGCACTCCTCTCAGAGTGCAGATGTGAGCACACCTGCCAGCAGTTACCTGTAACTCACCTCTTTGTTGTATGACTTAAGAGACTTTCAAGAGTTCACAGGCTTTTGGCCCTCTAGGTTGGTATTTTAAAACCCCCAAGCTAGCTCTGAATTCAGTTATGTGTAACTTATCACAGACCCGGGTAAGTAACTTCTGTTTGCTTTAAGATTATACTAAACATGGAGAACTTCAAACTCAAGCAAACTCTTTTGTTATGGGCACACTCTAAAGGGTTTTGCTATTTTGTTAATCTTCTAAATAAACTCCATCAGCACAACATCACTGGTGTTATCTTTAACTAACAATCCAGAAGCTCGAGATTAATGAGCCCTCCTAATAGACTGAACAACCAAATTCTGACTAAATGTTACATAGTAGAGTAGCTACAAGGAACATAAACACAGATGAGAGATTACTGTTACCATTCAAATGGCAAGTTCTGACTTCACTGAACTTTGTGAGAACTTTCAACTTCCTCAGATCTAAAAAAAAAAAAAAGCTTCCTTTCAGCTTTTTTCCCCCATTTAGAAGCACAGAGATGGGATACTTCTCTCTGAAATTAAGTTATATCTGATTTATTTTTTTAAAAATCAAGACACTTTCCACTAGAAATATTGGTTTACTTGCTGTTAGGAGCGCACAGAGATACAAGAATTAAAGTAGTGCACCAGCTTCTGTGGATTTGAGAGAAAACAAACCCAAAGAAAACAAACCATGACGTCAGATGACAGACTGCTGCTCTGAAAGTTTACTTCAAGATTNTCATGTGACCCGCCGCGCGCGGGTGAGAGTTCACCCGGCAGTTCCCATGGCAACCGACAGGGGGCGGCAGCGCCCGGCGAGCTCGGCCAATCAGATCCCTGGGGCGGCTGGAACTCGGGGGACCGGCCAATCAGCAATCGGGGTTCCTGGGAACCTGGGTGCCTGGCCAATCAGAAATCAGGCGCCNGTTATGGGCACACTCTAAAGGGTTTTGCTATTTTGTTAATCTTCTAAATAAACTCCATCAGCACAACATCACTGGTGTTATCTTTAACTAACAATCCAGAAGCTCGAGATTAATGAGCCCTCCTAATAGACTGAACAACCAAATTCTGACTAAATGTTACATAGTAGAGTAGCTACAAGGAACATAAACACAGATGAGAGATTACTGTTACCATTCAAATGGCAAGTTCTGACTTCACTGAACTTTGTGAGAACTTTCAACTTCCTCAGATCTAAAAAAAAAAAAAAGCTTCCTTTCAGCTTTTTTCCCCCATTTAGAAGCACAGAGATGGGATACTTCTCTCTGAAATTAAGTTATATCTGATTTATTTTTTTAAAAATCAAGACACTTTCCACTAGAAATATTGGTTTACTTGCTGTTAGGAGCGCACAGAGATACAAGAATTAAAGTAGTGCACCAGCTTCTGTGGATTTGAGAGAAAACAAACCCAAAGAAAACAAACCATGACGTCAGATGACAGACTGCTGCTCTGAAAGTTTACTTCAAGATTCAGCCATGTGAGCAGCGCGAGCTCAGCAGCCGGGCCCCAGACTGAAAACACGGGACGCAGGGCCGGGTTTACACGGGGCGGTGGGAGCCGCTTTCCCGGGGAGCCCAGCGTGACCCCGCGCCCCGCTGCGGCGCGGCCAGGCCGCGGCCGGAGGCCTGGGGGGCTGCGGGGGTCACACAACTCGGCCCAACTCCGGCAAGTTCCTCGGGAGGGGGAGGCGGGGCGCGGGCCGCACTCACCGTTCAGCCGGGTCTGCCGGTTCGCTCGCACCCGCAGGAAGGTCTGCAGAGGGGACACAAAAGCGGAGAAGCGTCAGGGCCAGGGTGTAAACAACTCGCCCGCCGCCCGTACACAAGGCCCGGCCCCCCCCACCCCGCCCCGCGCATCCCCGGGNGGAGCCACTGGAACCCGAAGAATCATGACTAATCAGAGCCCGGGGGCAGCTGGCGCTCAGGGGCAGTTGGCCAATCAGAGCCTGGGAGCGACTTGGAAGCCGCTTTCCTTGTCCAATAGGGATTGAGCACCCTTCTGGCCCAACATCACTGGCCAATTAGAGCCTTGACCCCAGCTGTAACCCAAAGGCACTGGCCAATCAGACACCAGAGGCAGGGATCTCCAACTTCCCCTGCCCAATCAGAGGCTGGGGGCCCAAGGGCTCTTGACCAATTGGGGCCCAGACCCAAAGGCACACAGCCAATGGGCGCCCGCGGCCCCTGCCCCGCCATGGATCCCCCAGCGCTGCCTCCAGGCCCCTGCCCCGGCTTGGGAAGCGGAGCCCTGGGAAGCAGAGCCTTGGGAAGCGGAGCCCTGGGAAGCGGAGCCCTGCCCTTCCCGGATGCCCCGCAGGCTCGGTGCAGCCTGAGCACAGACACCATCTGGGCACCCACCTCAGCTCCAAGGCTCTGAAACCTGCCTGCCCTCCCCAGGAGGGGCAGCCCCTGCTGTGGGGGCACCCCAGCTACAGGCAGAGCCTCACCTGTGCTTTCCAGCCTCTCCCCACTCTTTTCCTTTCCATCTCAGCAAACCTGAGCAGTCAAAACATGTCTTGTGGGTTTCTCTCCCACATCTGCCCCACAGCTGTGGTGGGATGCGGCCCCAGCAGACAAGCCTGTAGTTGGGACAGAGGTGGGGGCTACAAACTGGACCAGCAGAGGCTCCTACACCAGAAATCCCATCTGTTGCCCCTCTCTTCAGATTCCCCAGACTTTGCTTCTTGGAATCAAGCCTATGTTTTGGGTCTCTGCTCTGGGACCTGACAATCCGCTGTTCCTTCCTCACATGGGAAACAAAGACCCCCCTTCCCTCCCCTACGATATGTTTCGCTGTCCCAGAAGATGATGGGCAGCCATCCAGTTCAGGTGTTGGCTGGTGAGCTCTGCGCAGTCCTGACCTGCATCCCACATCCCGGCTCTGCCTGCCCGCAGAACTCGCAGTTGGATTTTCATAACATGTGCTTACTGACAAAGCCAGAGCTGCCCTGTTAATGAATTGAGCTGTCCTTTGGGAGGAACGCTCACTGCTGAGCTCTGGGGATGGAGGTAAGCCTTCCCTGGACAAGGATTTTAGGCTTCCAGTTACGCTACACTTGTTATTCAGTCACAAATACCCTGTGCGTTCAGCTGACCCAGGCAAGGGGGTCTCCCTCCAAGTCTTAAGTGTCATCTTTGCAGTACAATGTATCACTTGTAATTTGCTCTTCATTTTTCCACTGGGGATTCAGGGGTTTATATAAATATCACTAAAATGGCTTTATTTTTACTCGAAGCACAGGAAAAGCCCCATCTGACAGAATACACTCTCAGCACAGGGAGCAACGCAAGCAGCCCAAGTGCTCTGCAAGCCTGTGTTCCTGTAGCACTCCTATTCATAAACCTCCTTCTTCCTGAAATATCCCCATGGTGTATAAGCATGAAGACTAAAAAAATGGAGCCACAAGAATTCTGAAAACCTAAACGCCAATAACTCATGTTCTAGCATGTTATTAATACACTGTATAATCATGATTAGATCACAAATAACACAAGGGACATTCATAATTCCAGCACACCTCTACATATGGAAAGCTAAATTTTGCAGCCTTTAAAGTCACCACCATGAGAGTCTTCTGCTCTGCTTCCTGGGCATTGCACTTGGTAAGCCAGGCAGACTGAATTCTCACTTACATTGTGGCTTTATTAAGGATACACTGAGGCTTTACACACCCCTGGCACCCACCCTGAGGCCCCTTTACACTTCCAGTGCAGCGTAACACAGCCAGCACAAGCATAAATGAAAATCAGACCCCAGAGGTGTTTTCTCCCTGCTGTGCAGACTTACAACTCCCATTATGCATTTGCATTAAGGGCCGCAACCCTCCATAAAATACGCTTACAGACTTAAAACACATTGGAGAGCAGCTGGACTCAGCATACAGAGGGGCTTCTGCTGAGACTATTTGTCCTCCAGAATGGCATAATAAAAATGTATAGAAACAGAGGACTGCAAGAGGCCACCAATTTCACAGAGACTCATGTCTGGCAGAGCAGGAAGGGAGGAGCATTCTCCAGCAAAGGAAGCCATGCCAAAAGTCTCTTCCATGCTTTCAAAAAGAATATCATTTATTTATTAGCCTTAATAAACAGGCAGGAAAGAGATCAGGATTACCTGAATCAGGCATTTCTGTATCTTCTGCAGGGTTTTGCTTCTCTTACTTTGCACCAGGTCTTACTGTTCACAGCAGGGTAAAGTGGCTGTGATGTGACACCAAGTTGTAACTGAAAGCTACATGGGAATATGTAGCAAATAATGGTGGATCTGGTCCACTATTGATAATATAACCAATAAACAGGACAGAAGATGGAATAATGGGTAACAAATGTACAAATCTTCTACTAACAGGACCTAACGTCAGGGACACTTGTCTGCTCAGTTAAGAGCCCCAAAATTGGTCATTAGCCTCTCTCTGCAGGTCCGAATGCAGACCTGGCACATGGAAAATGGCTGATGCAGGAAGATGTGACCACCTGCCTGACCCTGGGCCCAGGGTACGGCTGCAGAGCACCACAGGATACAGGGTGGCAGGTGTTTGTCACATTGGTACAGCCTTGGCCCACCCAATCTGTCCCCATAGCAGGGAGATGCACAATTGGGTTTGTGCTGATGACCTCCATTAGTTTATCTGCTGCTTTTCAGAGCTTACTTGAAGCCAGTGGCTGAGCAAAAGCTTGCAGCCAAACAGTTGGGATACGAGTTGAGTTGGAGTCAATTGTACCAGCCTGCCCCAAAAATACAGACAGACTTACAACCAGCCAAGGTGTACTTGTGCTGCTGCCTTTCTCTTCTTTTCTTGCTCCATCTCCCTCAAGTTTTATTTGTTGCATCACAAGCCAAGACCTGCTGCTCCTCTGGGCAGAGAGAGTTTTATAAAACAGGCTGGCATGGCTGTGGATTATCTAAACCATTTCTGTTTTGGATGGGAGTCATGAGTCAGTTTGCTGGGCAGTGGCACACCAGTGAAATGGAGAACTCTGGCCTGCTGCAGACTGACATCATTCACTGTTTTACAAAAAAAAAAGTCACTTCTCTGAAGGTTTCTCAGTGGCATGGGGTGGGTAATGATAAGCATAGCCATGGAAATTACAGAAATGATGAATATAATGTAACAGAAAGCTCAATAAAGATTTTAAACAGTTTTGTACTACTGTGGTTTCAAGGTGGAGCTGTGAGGACTCTGCAGTCAGAAACACACCTTCACAGCCCTGTGAGGGACCAAGTGCTCCTGTCCCCATGCTGCAGGCAGGCAAGCTGGTGCAGTGATGCATAGCCAAGAGAAGACTCTCACGGAGAGAGCTGCGGGCACTGGGGCAAGTTGGCTCCCTGCCTAAGGTTGAGACCAGCAACAGCATCCACCCACTTACCTGGTATCTGTCCGAGTGATGGATGTCATCTGAGGAGTGGGGTGATGCTGTCGGAGAATCTCCTTCCCGCTTGATTGAGGCCGACAACAGAATTGACTGCAAGAGAAAGGAGAAATTCATGCTGTAAGCATTGGCAAACTCTCTGCCTGTCTCTAAGCTGTCCTCAAAGTCACAGAGTGTCTGCAAGGCTGAGGGACTGCACTGGGCTGTGGGGCTGGTTCTGGTCTTCCCAAGGGACCCTGCCCCCATGAAGGGACCCGGGTGCTGGCTTTAGCCAAGTGCAGATGAATCAGGCAGCAACAGGACAGTCATTTTTTCCCCCAGGTCTGGTGGCTGAGGCAGAAGCAGTCCCTGATGGAAACGATATGTGAGGGCACCACGAGAAATTCACAAGATAAGGTGAGGGTGTGCTGAGGTGGAGCAGCGCTTTCGTGTCCTTGTCCACCCCTTTTAAGTGCCACTAAATCTCTCAACAGCTTTGTAAACTACACTAAAGCTCTCAGTACCTTTGCAGTGCAACTACCTCTTCCTTCAGTAATGACGCTATTTATTTTAATAAGTAGCACAGGAAAAAAAAAGGGCCTTTTAGAAGGTTAAAAAGCTCAGTGATATTTGAGACCTAAGAAATCACTGATAAACTTCAAGTCAATAGTAGGTAAGTCTAAATTCCACACACAGTGAACTCTGGCAGGAAAATTACTGCGGGAATTTGACAGCATCTAAAGAAATGTACACTGAGCTGCAAGTGAACATTATTAGAATAGTTTGAGGGGACAATGCAATTTGAAATTCTAATTTAAATTATAAATTAGCTAAACCAGGCTAAATATAGCCCAATACATTGTGAAAAAATGTACACTGGAAATGCAGCTCTCCAGATGTTTGTTTCTGAGAATCAGCTGGCAAGATTTGACAATAAATGACTGCTTGGAGATGTGTGTGTTTGTGAAGGGAAGTGTAGATATCATCTGAATTGGACAGGTCAAGTGTGGTGACAACATTATTAAAAAGCATAATACCTTGGAGAAAGGGAAGTATTCCAGAAACATTTGCCTCTGGGCTGAAATGAAACGTGAAAAAATGTGCATTTTTTGGAAAGATATGAGCAAGTGGAAAAATGACTCAGCATACAAATTGATTCAGTCAGCAGGATGCAATCCCCCAGGCTTGGACAGCTCTCCAGCGGGAAAAACACAGCAGTGCAGTTGGCATGGACACGGAGGGAAGGCAGGCTTGGGATGGAAGTGGAAGAGGGGTATTTGGGATGCTGGGTTCAACCTCATGGGTATGAGCTGGCTGCCCTGCAAGAGTCATGAGGGCAAGAGTCATGTCCTGGTGGGCATTGCAGATCTCTGCCATAAAGCATGCCACACCAGCTGTGGAGAGGTGTGATGCCATGAAACGGGTCACAGAGGAATTGCCTGCTGGGGTGCTCTCTTTTCTCCTCAGGCACAATCCCTTCTGCCAACTGAGGGCTGTGCTGACCACATCTTGGAGTTGTCTTGCTCCTCAGCTCAGCCCGACAGGGATGCCAGGTGATGGGAGGGCCAGTAGGAGTCCATGGGGCTGGGGGCACCCAGTAAGGGCTGCCTCAAGAGACCAGCCTCTGCTTCCCATGGGACAGATGACCAGAGCAGAGGGGCTCTCTGGCTTCATGTGTTGGCTGAACACAACTGCTGATGGATTTTGGTGAACAGCTCACTTATTTCTGTAGGACCTCACTGCAGAATTTCTGCAGAGCATAGACCTCAAGCTCCTGCTCTTGTTTAGTTTCTTTATTTTCTAAATGGAGAATGAGGACCATTTTTGAAGAAGCAGGATTGCACATGTCCTATGAAATGGAGGAATGGGGTTCAAAGCCTTCAGTTGTGACTCAGAACAACAGTCCTGACTGCAGAAGTGTTAATGCCCATCCCCTCCTCTAATAAGCCAAAAACCTTGGAACTGGGAGGGTTAAATCTGTTTTGTCTTTCAATGTATTCTAGACAAGCAGAAAAAATACCCATCTCCCCATTCCCTGACGACAGACAGACAAACCCTCCCCGCCTCCAGCTCCCCCCTTAGCTTCTGGTAGCTCTAATTCAATATTATTATGTGAAAAATGGTTGGGCTAGCTATGGAGACAGTAAATTAAACGTTATGTATTAGTTTTTAGCATGTGGTCCCGGGAAGAATGCCGGCCCCATTTATTCCACAAACCTCCTGAGCACCATGGCAATGACCTCTGGAAAAACGCAGGGCTAAACTAATCCCAAAGATGTCAATCTCAAGGCCTCTTCTACATACACTTGCAGTTTAGATTAATAAACTGTCTATTTTTAAATTGTGTGCAAGCACTTCAATTCTAAATACCTTGCTGGCATGTTAAACACAGCTTTAGAGATGCCAAGTCACACTTCCCCTTCACTCTTAGGAAACTTGACTTCATTTGTTTTTCTCATTTCCGTGTGCTGTGCCACACTTTGCCTCTCAGGCAGCCATGGGGGCAGGCAGGGATGCACGCTCAGAGGCTAAGGGATTAGAAAAGGCACTTGCCATCAGGGTGACTTTCAATCTTGCATTAGGCCAGCCTCCCTGCCATCCCACTTGTGGCCTCTTTTATCCCACATTTTCATGTTGAGGCTGTTTTCCAATGGCTAAGCATTGAGGATGCCTGTCCATAGCATGCCAAGCCAAGGATTTGCTGTTCCCTGTGCTCACTCTGCTTATTCCCACTGGGATCCAGGCAAACGGGGAAAAGGCAGTGATATGATTCCCATTTCTCTCAACCAGGTTCTGGGAAGATGGCTGCGGAGGAAGAACATAGCCTTACACATGCTCTCCCAGTCCGCATGCATGCCCATGCTGCAGGGCAGACCAAAATTCTGTCATCAAACCCCAAAACCATGGCACTGGATGCTCTGTGTGCAGACAGGCCTGCTGTACAGCTCTGTGGAGATGCTCCCTACTTTGGGGACCAGCTGCTTTGGCACAGTGGGAACAAGCCTTGATGCTGAGACACTCCTTTTCCCATGGGGAAAGTTCATCAGCCAGCTCGTCTCTGCCTGGTTGTCAGTATATTCCAGCTCCCCTTCAGGGTGTGCCTGAGTGAGGATATTGGGGTGAGAGCACCCTCCTCCCTCCTTGGTCTCCCCTCCACTGCCAAACCACAGCTCCCACCATCAAGATGGAGCAAGGGTCTTATGCGAGTGGCGGTGAAGCCTCATATTTCTCCCTCCTCTTTAAATCATCTCTCCATTGGGTAGAGGCACTCTCTGTGGAGGTTATAAACCCTGAGAGGATCAGCCTGAGCATTACACCTGGGGCAAGCTAAATAAAAAAAGGTCACCGGCGCTTTTTAAACATGGACAAAAAAGCAGTAAAATGTGTTTGGAAAAAAAAATCTGGCATTAAATCATGACTTTTTGCCTGGCTTCCCTCATTAAAAGTGGCCTTTTGGAAGGTAAAATTATCATTGTAAGTGATAAGATCTTTAAGAAAATAATTCACGGCTTCTTCACCCTTTAATATGATAGCCGCCACCGGCTAATTTTTTTCTTAATGGCAACGAGGCCATCAATCTTGTCTGAGCCCTGTACACTCTCCTTCCTCCTGCCCCTCCTGCCACACTGGGCAGCCATGGCCATGCTCAGTGATTCCTTCCTACCCCTTGGAGCACAGCTGTGTCATGCCAAAGAGAAGAGATAGCTCTGAATGTATGGCTTTATCTGCTTGTGTCCACGGATCCCAGCAGGAAGCAGAGACCACATAAGCCTTGCTCACGCTGCAAGGCTCACACCCCGGCTGCTCTCGACACGGTCCATGGACTGTGCAATTCTGTGGAGATGGGCTGCAGTGTCTGCAAGTCTTTCAGCCGCTCACGGCAATTAGGAACAACACAGAGTTTACGTATATAAATGTGCATCATGCAGCCGGTGTGCCAGCTGCTGTGATCCCAGACCACTGATCTCCAGACCTGCTCCTCCCTGCTTGGGTGGAGGAGCCACGGGCAGCTCTAAGGCAATGTCAGCAAGGACACACATGCCAACATGCCACCGGCTGCTGACCCACAGGCACTCCAGGCGTGGGCCAGGGCAGCACAAGGGGAGGTGATGGGTGTCAGGGTGCATCCGCTAGCCTGGGGAAATGGATGGAAATTGCCACCACACACTGCCCCTAGCCCTAAGCGCTGCCCCTCCTCAGCAGCTAGGGCAGGTGTCAGTGCTGGCAGAGCCCAGCCAGTGGCTCTGACATTCTGCTGCCTCTCAAGGCCAGTCATTTGAGAGTATTAAAGTGCTGGACTCCTGCTTTCTGATAGCCCTGGAAAAACACAAGGAGTCTATTTTTCTTAAACAATCCATCACAGCTGCTGTCAGCAGAACAAATACCCTAACCCTGCTTTTTATGTATCTATATGGCCTTTTAAATTTATTTTTTTTTATTTTTTTTTTTTGGCACAAAGTGTTCCCTGCTTGATGCATTCAGCTTTAACTCTGCCGTCTAAATAGGTACTTATCACTTAACATGGAGGTGATGGCTTGACATGTTTTCTGTCTCCTGCCCTCCCCTCCACGGTAGGGAAGCCGTCAAAGTGTTGCTAATAGCTGTTATCACTTGGGAACTGTAACCCGAAAGCAATGAGTGATACCAGGCCTTGCTGCGATTTTCTCCCTTAACTCTGCTAGCCATTTTTTATGTTATTGCTGGAGGATCCCCGACACAAAGATGCTGCTATTAGAGCTGAGTTTCCTAGAAGCTTTTGGAGGGTCCACATTTGCTACTGGGAAAGTTAGAGGTAAAATTATGTAGTGGCTTTTAGCTGGCAGAGATAAAGATGGGATGGAGCTGGGGATGAAAGGCTTAAATGTGAGAAGGGTGTGAATAGGGAACAGAAATAATGGTATCAGCAGCTTCTGGCTTTCGCTGAAAGGTTCCAGTGGTTTGCAAGCAGAATAAGCTTACAGAAATGTGAGCTACTAATTTATTTCTGTGCATGTTACAGTGACATCTGGGATTGTAATGGAGCTCTGGGTCCTCATGGATGAGACACCAGCTACACAGTTCCAGCAGAACTGCCCATCAGCGCTGTGGAGATGGAGGGGGAAAGGACCAAGGTCTGTCAGGGTGTGCCAGCTTGTCCTGCTCCCCTCTGTGATCACATCCCTTTCTGTGGCTTTCCCCAGCCTAACGGAAGGGTACAGCTGTTTGGCCCAAGGGGAATGAGGAGCTTTGTTTGTTCATGGGGTAATTTGCTTTATGGAATAAAACCTGGCAGAGATTTGTTTTTGGAGTGATTCTGGTATTCATCACCTCAAGCTGGCAGGGGACACGGCCAGGCAACACTCATCCTATGTAATTTCCTCTCCTCCACATATCTATGAGCAGTTCTCATGTCCCTGGCTTGGCCATAGCTTTGCCACAATACCCAGATTTAGCTTTTTAATCTTTCCTTGTAAATCACAGTTACAGAGGGAGGGGACACAGATACAGTGAATGACTTCTCCAACCTCCACAGTGTGTCAGTGACACAAGAGAAGGAGTTAAAACCCTAGGGCCCCGACACCCATTCCCAGTTTCTACCACCAGATGTGATATAGAGAAGTTAAATAATTGTACTAGAAATCTCATTTTGAGTGAGACAGCTGGGAAGGGCTTAATACAGACATTCTGTCAAGGTTTAAGGCTCCAAATCTTGCTTGCTTCTAAGCACTTTCTCCTTGGAGGGCTTTAGTGGTCAAATTTCCCACTAGATGCTGTAATACTTTCTCAAACTACTTGGTGAAACTGTAAAATCACGGGGATGGGTGGGGGAGTCAAAGGGCTCTGGTACTGTGGCTTGGTTCCCAGCTCTGTCGGAGGTCTGGGAGCAGTGTGCTGGCCACTTGCCTGCGGGCATCCTCCGTGGAGCTGGGTGCACACCTAAACAAACCAGCTGCAAGCATCTGCTGGGTGCATGAGATGGATTTTGTTCATGGCCACTCATGTCAGTGTTTATTTTCAGCAAGAGCCAGAGCACGGGCTGGGCTGTTAGTGGGAAAGGCAATTTGCAGCCATGTATTAGGAAGCAGCAGTGGAAAATGAACGCTAAACCTACCACAGGAGTTGGGATGCTTCATGGAGCCTAGTCTCTTCTCCTTCTGTAGTCAGTACTAGCACTTCTACAGGGGAAGTTTACCTGATAGGTAACAGGAAACAGTCTGCAGCTAATACCTTGAAATTTAGGAACTGAGATCTTTCTGGGCAGTGAAGATACCCCATCTAGATGACAGATGGAGGAAGAGTCAAAGGCCATACAGGCAGTAGTGAAGAAGTTATCTTAGGTAGTTAGGAGTACCTGGGGACGCTAACTCTCAGAATTACCACCAGCTGCTCAAGGAAGAATAGGAACAGCTGGAGTGACACCTCACTAGAATGGGTTCAACCCAATGTGTGCTCCTGTCCTGCACAACACCCTGCAAGAGGCAGCCAAGACAAGAGGGGAAAGGCAAGGGGAGAGCGTGAAGTCTGGGAATGATACCCAAGGGAACTGCACACTGCTGACAGCTATGTACAGACTCGTGGGCAACCAGTCCAAACAAAGCCTGTGGTGTTGTCCATATGCCTCTGTGACACATCCCTGCCACCTGCTCTGCCTGAGACCCACACTCGGGCCATGTGTGCTGCAGGAAAGCTCTGGGCTCACAGAGGTCTGGGGCATGTCTGACTTGGACAAACCTTCAGAAAGTGTCCTCCTGAGTAACAATCTGCTTGCCCAAGTGTCTTGTCCACAAAGGCGTATCACCATTAATTGGACTTGCACTCTAATAGCAAATGAGGATCCTGAGCTCTGCAGAACTGTGGTGCTCAGCACTGCTCTCAGAGCTGCCTTTGTAGACAGGGAGCCCAGGCACCAAGCAGATGTGCTGGACTGAGCCCCCGAGCTCATAGCCCTCGCTTGACCGTTACTGCCTCAGTCAGCTCTGATAATAGAAGAATCTGATACAATAATCCTGCATTCATCACATCCCATGTTGAGTGATTGGATTTTCTTTGACATATTGCCATGAAAATTGACCCGGTGCAGTGAGTGACAGCTCTTCAGGGAAAGGGGAGCAGTGAGAGAGGAACATGCATTTACATCTGGGCTTTTATTGCCAGGGGAGGCATTTAGTGGGGCAACTGTGGGGAAGAGATGGGAGCTGAGCTAGGAGACAGAGCTTGGGGAAGTTAAATCCCCTGCCACAGCTGCACTCTGGGAAAATCCTTAGGCCAGTACAGAAGTGGTGATGGTAGTGATGCTATAAGCAAAAGTCCTAAACAAGCCCAGAAGTGGACTCAAAAGTAACTGCCAGCCTGCACCCCATCCCAGTTCTTGTGTCCCTGAGTGAAACCAGCCTGCCCCTGTCCATTTTGTCAGGAATGCTCCTAAGGGATGGGGAAGTGCAACCTCTTCTCCCGTTGCTGAGCTGCTGGAGCTGCTGCTCCTTTTGTTGGAATCAGGAGAAGGACTGGCTAAGAAACACTGTAGCGGTCCCTGTTGTCCTCCTGATCCCTTCCACCAGTGCCCAGGATGGGAAGTGGGACACGGTACAGGTCCCAGCTCTTCCCAGATGGTGCCTGCCAGACCTCCAATGATGTCTGTGATGCAAATCCACCCTGGGTGTCTGTCCCCCATCCCTCTGCCTGGGACCTCTGTTAAGGGTATCCCAGAGGCCTGGCTTTTTCCCCAACAGGACTTTTTCAGAAGGACTTCACATCCTAATGGGCTGTTTGCATCCTATGTTGTAAATATAAAGTGGGCACAAAGGGAAAGAACAGCCCTCATCTCCCCACTACTCTCCTCTTCAATCCCACCTAGTTACAAAAGACCTTTTAATACCAAACTCAGGTGAAAGTGACAGCACTGTGCCTTCCCATGCCACACAGGACTTGTCTCCCAGCAAAAGTCACCTAGAAATAATGAATCCTCCTGGGCAGAGAGGCTTTCAAGCTCTCTGAGAAGGGAATGAAAGATTTCCTGATTTCACCCTTTCCCTCCCTGCTCTCCTGGCTTCTTGAAGTTAATGTTCTTAGCCCCAGACGTGACAGGCAAAGGGAAAAGATCCATGCGGTGACAGGGGACGATTGATCTCTTTTACATAGAATGATGCTCCAGTCCCAGTTTAATCCCCCCGCTCAAGGCAAATGGGATTCTTTGTCAATGGAAACTTCAAAAGCCCAGCCCTGCTGCAAGATGGACCTTCTTCTTTATCTGGTCTCTGTCAGTCACTCACTGTGTTTGCCTCCAAACAGCTAATCTGTCTTCCTAGCCATCCTTCTCCCTTGCAGGCGATGTGTTTGGGACTGTTGAGTTATCTACACTGAGACTTGACAAAGAGGGAGAGGGACAATTGCAAAGTCCAGCTGCTTTCATTTTGCTGATGCCCTTTCCAGCTACTTCAAGACATGCCATGGTAGCCTCATCCTCTGTGGATTATCAGCAGTAGGTGGGTTTGGGCACTGTTTTCTGCTCTGCTTGTTCTTCATGGGAGGGATAGCCAGGTCTCCATTCTCCTCCTAGCTACCTGGGACGGGGCATGAAAGACAAGTATAATCACGTAGGAGACAAAGGTGTGGAGCACTATGGAGTACCACTGCAATTTCTGTTTTCCCTTGGATGGTTTGGGAAATTGTTGGGATTATTTAGGAGCCATCCGTATCTGCCAGGAACTCAGGTCAACACGGTGGCTGCCCCCTTGGTGGGGCAGACTAGGTGTTGATGAGCTTGGCAAGACACCCAGCCCCAAGGGGAAAACCTAGAGCTGAAATGTCAGTCTTTGTTTCTGACATCACATGCAAAAAAATGACCATAAACTTCCAGAAAAAACAAGGGGGAACAAGACCTGAAGTTTCCAGTAAAACAAGCGTGAAGACACTTCCCATGAGAGATGCCCTGTACATATCTGGAAGCCAGGAGTCTAGTAGCATAGGAGAACCTGGACTATTTGCTTTTGCCTTCCTTGGGGAGCACAGCATGGTTTTCAGAGGCTGTGTAATGCCCAGCTGCCCTGCAGTGCTCCTTGCTGCCCACTTGCCTGCCCAAGCTCTGGTCCTTGCCACTGCTGTGTCACATGAAATCCAGCTAAAGTAATACCAATCAGTAAATTATGCCCTTTGCAGTGATGTCATGATGCTCCATGCACTCTGTATTTCTGTATTCTGAGCCGAGGGGATGGGATATGGGTCCTGGAGAGGGGGATGAGATGGCATCTTTTAGTGATTTGGGCTCCTCCTTGGGTGTGCTTTGCTCCTCTGAGGTCGGCCCACTCCCCTCTTCCAAAGCTGGCTTATGGCTCTGGCTCTAGGAACTTCCCTATGTGATTTCCCAGCTCAGCCTGCATGTGATCAGCTTTCATTAGCTGTCATTAGACACAATCAGGAGTCCCAGAGCCCAACGCGTCTTTCAGCTCCACCATCCCTTGGCTACACAAGGAATGCAGAACCCTGTGTAGGGACTTGGCTGCTCTAGCCCGGTGGCTGAATGGGGACAGCAACTTTTCCCATTGCTGGCCCATAAACTTGGCCACCTTCTGGGAGACACTGGGAGGCACTAGCAGAACAGGGAGTGGGCTGGGAAGGTGAGTGGGTATAAAGACCATCCTTTGGGGGACAGGGGGAAATATGCTGAGTTATACTCACTTACCTTGGGGGTGCCTGCTGCCATGGCATCCTTCAGGATGGAGCTCTTGCTGCCAAGAGAGAAGAGAGCTGGGTCAGAATCACAAAACTGGCAGGCAAAGAGGGGAGTGCTTTGAGGGATCTCACGAGGTCAAATAGCAAAGCACATGCTTCCTCTTCGCTGGACCAGCAAGAACCTACTCACCATGACTGGAGGGGCATGGCAAGGAGGGCAGTGCCAACTATTTCTCCAGCTGGAATAAAATGGTCCTATGAGTTGAACTCCCCAAACCAAGCCACATGAATCAAATACCAACCCTCTCCCTCCTTGAAACCTGCACAGCTCCTCTCCCAGACCTGAAGAAAAGCAGGGAACAAATCTGCAGAGGCATAGGGAAGAAAGCCAGGGAGCAGAGTAGAGGTGGCGAGTCCTGTGTAGGGTCAAGCACAATGGAAAAAAAGAAGGAAGGAAAGAGAAGGAGATTAAATTGGGATAAGAGCAAGGGAAAGAAGATCCCCTTAGCTCCAGCTACACTGGGATGCAGAAGCTCTGCTGGAGGCTGAAGTGATTTGTTAATTCAGCTTGTTCGCTATTTAGCAGGGAAGGAGGTCCCCGCCACAGTGCTCCTCCTCGCCTGCCCTCGCCAGCGGGAGATGCTATAGATTTAATAACACCTTTCCCCCTCCAGACAGGTTAAACTTGAAACAATTACATATCAAAGCCGACATGGCGGGGAGGCCTGCACTGTAATTTTTTGGTTATTAAAGTAATCTCTCTCATGTAAATTCTCCTGCTAACATGCTGCAAACAGCATTAGGAAATAAATTATTTCCCCATGATTCGATTTGTCAATGCAAAGCACCTGCAGCAGGCAAAAGGCTCTTGAAATATGTTGCCAAGCCCAGTGCCTGTGCTTGTAAGCACACGCCTGTGGGGTGGCTGGCTCCCA
>VWZF01001062.1:0-72020 GCA_013396755.1 Sclerurus mexicanus
CCCCTCCCTTCTCCTCCCCTCCCATCCCCAACAGCTGCAGGCACCAATTGCCAGGGAGCAGCCCCAGCCGCATGGTTTCGTGGCTTTTCTTCCTCCTGTTACTAATGTGCCTTCTTGTTTCCGTGATGCTGTGCAGAGGAACAACCGGAGGGATTGTCTCCTCTCGGGGTGGGTGCCTGGGCATCTGCACAGCCAGTTGGTATGGCACAGGAGCCCCTGTTTTTTCAGTGACACCAGGGGCTATTGATGGCAGGCTGGGGCTGTGCTGCTGCTGCTGCACAGATGCTTGCTCTTGGCCCACCTTAAAAGGACAAGATATCCCGTGGTTTAGACTGGCCATATATTGTCGGGGATGTCAGCATCTCCGTCACAGCTACCCAGCTGAGCCCAGCGTCCTGCTTTGCCTGCCCTGCGTGCCTGCAGCCTCTTCTCAGTCAGAGCCGAGGGGTGCTGGAACTCAGACTGTTTGAAGAGGAGGTTGCTTTTCTTCTCTTTTACTCAGAAATGTTTTCCATCTGGCTCTCCCTAATGCAGTGCATCTAGCTCACCCCTTGGGCTCTTGGGCAAGTATCTCATTTGCTCGGCACAGTGCTTGCTTAGCCATGTAGGTGATGGGACATCAACCTATAGCTACCCTCTCACCCTGCTCCAGGGATTTAAGTTAACAGGGTTTGTCAGGGCAAAGCAAAAATTAAAAAAAAACCCAAGCAACAAGCCCACAAAGCTACATTTTGATTGTTTCCTCATTTTGCATCCCTCATCCCCTCTTGTTTGTCTTGAGATGGCAGCAGCAGCAGATGAGGTTTTTGTCCTGGGGCTGTGTTTCCACAGGGTTGCTGGGGCTTCCCTCGGGCAGGTGCATCTCCCCTTCTTTGGCCTGTTTGGCAGGGAGACACATGTGATGGGGTTGCCCACTGGTCCTCGCTTTGGCTTCCACCTGCCCCTCCTCTCTCTTGGCCTGTCCTCAGCTCCTTTGGGGCCGTGTGGGCGGTGGTGGTTTTGGCAGGCAGCGTGACACTGCCCGCCTGACCCGTTCCCACCTTTGCAAGATACCTCCATCCTGCCTGCTGAGGGAAAGCACATTCAGGGGCCACTCCCTCCTGTCTCTGGCTGTGTTCTGGACTCCCACCCTCTCCCACACCATGTCCCAAGGCCATCCCTTTGCGCAGTAGGACATGAGCCAGCCCTGGCCTGAGGGAGGGATGCGGTAACTGGAGTGGGGAAGGCTGATTGGTGTGGGGAGAGACCCTGGGCCACGTCCCAAGGAGTGCTGCCTTGCTGCAGCCAGTGCCAGCCCAGGGGAGACGTGAAGGGACTTTCTTGGGTTGCCACTTCATCTAAGGCAAATAAACTGGAGTTAAAGCCAAGAAACACATTGACTTCCTGGAACTCTGCGAGCCGTCCGCACAGCTGTCCCCACTCCCCGAACACATGCAAAGCAGAGCTTATAAGGACAGACAGTATTGCTTTTGTGTCCCTCCTCAGCCAGTGGGGAGAGTGCAGAGGAAGGGATGTGCTGGGTAAAGCCCAAGGCCTGTTGTGTTCCGTGTTCCCCCTACGTCGCTGTGGTTCCCAGTGACTGGGGGAAGCCAGGCTCCCTTCCTACTGGCCTCCTGACAGCTGTGCAAGCAGGCAAAGATGAGGATGGAGGGGTATTTTGCAGTTGTCTGCATGGGAAGGAGTGGAGGGATGTGCGCTGACAGCCAGTTGTTTTGCTCTGATGTTGCCCTGACTTTATTTTTTTGCCTAAAAGTGGGGCTTGTGATCCCAGGTTTGTTAAGCTGTCTTTAAATCTTAGTATCCTTTTTCCTTGAACAAACTCTTGAAGCTGACTGCAGCTTGGTGACAAAGGCTTCCTGGAGGGCCAGGTGTTCACCACAAGCTGATATGAATAGCGAAGATGAGTAAAAGCTCGTAGATATGTCTTTGATCGGGGGGAAGGAGTGCTAAGGTGTTAGAGAAGGCTCCAAATGCATCAGCAGCTGTTAATCCTAAATACAGACACAGGTTGCAGTTCTTGCAGTGCCGTGTGTTTTGTGTGGAGCTGCCGTCCCTGAAAATGGCAGTGCTGGCCAGGAACTCAGTGCAGGCTGGGATCAAACCCTCTGAAACGCTTACTGAGTGTGCTGGGCTTTCCTGTTTGGGAGCCAGGGGGCTGTCGGGTTTTGCTTTCACTCTCGGTGCCGGAGCAGCTTTTGCCTCGGTTCTCTTTTCTAGTCTAGCAAGACCCCAGGCTTCCACATGAGGGCTGTTCCCACAGCACACAGCGCTTGCGAAAGGTGCAGACGTGGGTTCCCTGCTCAAGTTAGCAAATGGAGCACAGGGCCAAGAAGATAGGCATGAATGCGTTTTATATTAAGGCTGCCTGGTATCTCCGTGCAGAGCTGTAAACCAGTTGGACCATATGGATGAATTTCATCCAGGAAACTGCTTTGCCGGTACAATGTCTCAGTGTTATATTAGCACAGCTTCCTTGTTTTCAGTGTATTGCATGAATGTAATACCGCAGTATCCTGGTGATTCAGAGGTGTCATTCACTTAAGGCATTAGCTAAGTTAAAATTCTGCTGTACTTTATGGAGAGAAGATTTTGATCAGCTGAGCCAAAGTTCTGAGGAGCACTACTAGTCCCTAAGTCACCAGACAGTGACTTTCCATATCTACATAAAAAGTAAGTGCACATATGTATCGCATCATGCTTGCAGGAAGATAAAACAGGAGGACTAAATATGTTTGAGTATTTAAAATTTAGCCTGTTACATCTTGTCACAACAGCACACAAAATAATCTGGAAATATGGGGGTCATCTTGTTCTTGTTTGGTGCTTCTTTCCCTGCCCCACTCCCACACCAGAAGGGAACATGTGCTTCGCTTGTTTGTTCCATGTCTGGATGTATCTGTCTGTGTACAAGTTAGGTAAGGAAAGGCATATGGATGTTGTGGACTCTTGTGGTAATTTTAGGAAGCAAAACCTGCACTAATACAGGTAAAACAATTGTGTTGCTGGTAGGTAGTTCATAGAAAGAGGACCACTCTGTCTTTTGGCACTCAGAGTACCCTTCAAGAGATGTTACTCCTTTTGGTTTTTGTCCTTTAGGGTTTTTTTGGGTTGGTTTTGCTTTTCCCTGTAGGAAATTGTTACTTACAGGTGCAAGTTCAAAACGGGGCAGTTTGGGGCAGCATTCTTAGTGTTTTACTGAATGCTAAATGAAAGAGCAGCCACCAGATACTCCCATGCCACGGTGATTCTATGCTTGTCTTCCTTTCCCCATAGGCTGCTCTATACTGGTGGTGCTGCAGCAGTGGTAACAGGTGATTCTCCCAGTTTAATTCTCTACCACTGGGGTGCAGAGTCAGCACCAACACTTCAGTAGCAAGGGCAGAGTTGGTATTAAAAAGGTCAGTTGGGAAAATTTTGTTCGTTTGGTTTTCCTTTGCCTTCAGGCAGTGCCTTGAATAGGGTTAACCCTTTTTTCTTCCCACACAACGCCTTTTCACCCTTTCCTTCCTCCCAGCTTTGATGCAAAATCATGTTCAAACGGTAGTGCGGGTGATAGTGCACATCTCTTTTGGGGTGGGAGCAACCATTTGTGCTTGGGAATGTTGCCATGTGCTCTGGGAGCAAAATCTGCTCCTCTGTGTAGAAGCTTAGTAGGAGACCAGTGCATCAAAGTTTGGAGTACGGTGTAGCGATTCTTAGGTATTATAATCTCAAGGGTAAACGGTAAACTTTGTTTATTCAAATGCAATATCCCTCTTTGAAGTTCTGTTCTTGTCTAAATTTGTATACTAGCAGGTTTGGCCTTCATTTAAATGATCCTTGGGTTTTTTTCCTGCCACTTAGAGAAAAAAAAAAAACAGTGGGAAAGCCTTGACTAAGCTAATAGTGTTGCTAAGATGGGAACGATGAAGAAGGCTCAGGATTCCTGTTTGGGCCTCATGGGAAAAAGTGGTTTGAAATGCATGTGTGTGGGGGTACACATTCTTAAACCTGTCATTTCTTTTCCCTGTTTCTCCTCCCCCACCGTGTTCTGAAAGACATACTACGGCATGTTTAGTGAAACCAATAAAAGTATTTGGCTGAGAGTGTTAATCTTTCCCTGGCCCAATTAGTGCATGGCTTCTACTTTAACGTTAATGTGGATTTTTTTTCGGAAGGCGGAACAATGAGCAGCTTTGTGCTACATACCAGGTTTTCCCCCTTCTTGCCTGTGTTGTGCGTTTCTTCCTATCTATTCCAAAGGGAGAGCTCATGTGCAAAGACAGTGGAGCAATCTGGAGCAGAGACTTGTACCAGGTCCCAGGGGCTGGGACATGCTTCTCTGTGCTTGTGTAGCTGCCTCTCAATGGCAAGTCAAGTGACTGTGACTCTGAAGACTCATCATTTCTTCTTTTTTCTTCCTTCTCCTGTGGCCTGTCTTCTCCTTTCCACTTCATCTATGATGCTCTTCGCCAGAAGGAGAAGCAGCTGTAACTCTTTAGAGTGGTCTTAAAAAAAAATTACAAACAAATACACATCAGTGAAGTGTGGGGGGGAACTAACTGTTGATGGACTCAGCTTTAACATACATTGGAGTCACACTTTATCCCAGAGGAGGAAATAGGTCTAGCAAGTGTCTTCCTGTACAGACTGAATGGGAAGCAACAAGTTTTTTTCTCTTTTTTTTTTTTTTTTTTTTTAGCTCTGCTCTCACAGTGACTCTCCCATTAGCTGGTTTTGTGGGGCATCAGGGCTAGGCCTCTGTCAGCAGCAGGAGCTAAAGGCCCCTCAAGTCTCTCTGTGGGATAGAAGTTGCCCGTTTCATGTTTTCAGCAACATCATCAAGTGGAGGGAACACGTTCCTGCAGAAGAGACAGGTCTCTTGGTGTGGCTGTGCAAAGAGGGCTGCTGGATTGTTTTGTTTGGTCCTGTCCCCCCTGCCATGTGTGAGCACTCTTGCTTAGTTGCTCGCTCTCTTCTTTTCCTCCTTTTCACAGGGGATGAATGTGACACTGGGGGGTTTCTTCAAAGTAGAAGATGACTTGAATGCTTGTGACCACTTCCCTGTTTCCTAGAGGCTTTGGTCCACTTTGTTGAATGCAACCTGAAGCTGTACTATTTGCCAGCTTATTTCCTGTTTGTCCTTTTTCCTGGAGGTCTTTGTTTTCTTTTGGGGAGAGGGAGGAAGGAGGCTCCATCAGCACAACCTCCAAGCAGGGACATTTGGTGTGAGCTGGGAAGGTTTACAGTCCTGATGGCAGTATGACATAGGGCATCCGTGCTGGTTGCTGCCTCTCTGGTTCCCTGAGTTTCATAGATGCTGTGGAAAAAAAACTCCAATACTTCCCCATCCTCAGTGGTGTGTTTTTTTAAAGGGAAAGAAAAAAAACCAAACCAAAAAAAAAAAAAAAGAACAGGGCTGCAAGAGAAATCTCTCAGTATGTTCCTGCCTAAAGGCGCTCTGCCACGGGTTTTCCCACAGGAAGGAGTGATTTGGCCCAGTATTCTTATTGTTTCTATATCCTACTGCAAATAGAAAGTTACGCTTCTGAAATCGGTGTGTGCAGCTCATGCAGTTGTCTTTGTTTCAGTGGGGCATTTTTGCCACATGCAAGTGAGTGGAAAATACATTAGTGAATAAAAACATGCATCAATAGTTCAGTTGTAATATTTGCACTGCTTTCAAAATAGGAAATTTTTTAATGTGTGGAAAATGGTTTTAGAAACAAGATCAATGACTACATATATTGGTTTGCCTTAGCAGGAAGATACTTAGATTCAGAAATAAAAAACAAGCATTGGTTCATAGAAATTAGGAAAAGCTGTAATAGTATAATACATAGTTTTCCTCCTGAAAATAAGAACAGAGAGCAAGCTGGCAGGTTTTTCTAAACCAATAGGTAGGTTTTTTAATGTGCATGTATGCCTGCCTCTTCCGCAGGCTCTCTCTGAGCATTTCCCATTTTCAGTGTTGCTGAAAGCAACACCAGGAATTCTGACTGGTTCTCTGGGAAGCTACTCAGCTCTCTTAAAGCTGCCTTGGCAAACACGGGAGTCTTCACAGTTACATCCTGGAAAAAGTCTATTGTGTATTAGTGGTGACATTAATGTCCTAAATACTGACTGAAAGAAGAATGAATATGTGTATTTTGGAAGGAAAAGCTGTTTTGTTTGTTTGGGGTTTTTTTAAGGACCAGAGCACTTCCTTGTTTTAACAGAAATGCCTCCAAATAATGTAAACTTATCCTTATTTTTCGTGGTGCTAAGCAGATAGAGCAAGCAACTTTAGATTTAGGTCAGTCTCAAAAACAATTCTGATGTTTATTCTATTCAAAATTAAGTCAGGTACCACAGAAGTAGTTAAAAAAAAGAGGGGGGGCGTGGAGAAATGATTATGTTGCTCTTGAATGAGATGGACCTTTTTTTAAAAACAAACAAAATAACAGTAAAGTTGTAACAGTTAAGGAGAAACAAAATAAAGACAAACATAAACGGCTCCCATAATTACTGGAGAAAATAGAGACGGATGGCTGCTTGGCCTCACCTTGGAGCAAGAAATCCCTGTGTCAGAGGGACCATTAGTATTTTCTTAAGAGAAAAGTACAAAAATGATTAGGGAAAAGCTACCTTGAGTTGTTCAGGATACTATTTTTGTCTGTTTTTGAAGATGCAAGTTGAAAGCACAGTTTGTTAAGAGGTTGATGTTACCCTGAGCCTTAAACACTGGGCTTAGTCAGGTCCCAGGTTTTGTCTCTAGACTGCACTGGCTTGCTGTGTCAGGTCCTCTGTGTGCCACTCCTAAGAGGGTCGGTAGCTAAATGTAGGAAGGTTGAATCCACTGCTTTGTCTGGCATGACGTGAAATGAGGAACTGCTTGACACAAGGTGGGCCCTTTCTTTTTGTCTGCCTCTTCTTAGGCACTCTAAAATATTAGTGGTTGGGATGACATAGCCATTTATTGTTTTCAAATGCTGTTCAAACATCATTTGAAGATGTGTTGCATGACTGATTTGCATGTCATCCTTGAGAAAGTCCTTTTTTTTTTTAAAAGGAAGAAACCCTTTTGAGTTAGCTGTGGTTTGAGGGCAATTATCTCTGCTCTCTGATAAAAACTGTGTTAAGTTTACTGGATGTGATTTGTACATCTGAAATGTCCACAGAGTGTTTGCTTTCATAATGAAATCAATATTTCACTTGTAAGGTTATAAAAGTGTATTTCTCCATTAAAAACATATCAGTAATTTTCCCTATTACAAATAACCTTTTCCAGGGGCTATAGCTGTGAGTGCCATAGGCAGAGAACTCCTCTGTTCCTCATGTGTTGATCATCCCCCATCACCTCCAAAAAAGATGTTTAACTGTCCTGTCATTCTCCAGACAGAACAGGCATCCTTCCTAAAACCCCAGTGATAGCATGATAAGTTTGTGGCTTCAGAAAGGGGTGTGGAGGAATTCTGTTGATGCATACAATGGTTGCTTATGTCTTCAACTCATGTGGAAACCTTGGGCAGTGGCTGTGAAGAATGTGCCAAATGGTCCCAGAAACCTCAGTAGTCATGTCACCACTGCTAGAAGGAAGAAGGTGGTTACCATGAATTCATGTCATAGAGCAAATGTTAATCTTCCAAGAAGAGAAGAAGGGAGCAGTGCCTGTATGAAGTTGAATTACTTAAATTCTTTAGCTGCAGAATATTCTTTCATCTTCTTAATCCAATATCACTATTATCAGTGATATGCTATCTTGCTCTCTCTTCCTCCTCCTTTTTTTTTGCTGGCTGACTACTGGGGACCAAGCTGGTAAGGGTTTCCTTTCTTTCTTTGCCCAGGTTTTGCTACTGGCAGAAGCAGCAGCATCTCCCAGCCTGGTGCCAGGCCACTCATGGGAGTGGGTGCGTGGCTATGCTGGAACTGTTTACGTGCTTCTGTCTCAGACCTAGGTGCCAGTCAGGGGAGCCCTCAAACTAAAGGGATGTAGTCTTATCTTGCTAAAATGGCTTCCAGAAAAACTTACACCCTTTCTTTTTTTCCCTTCTCCCTCACGTAGTGCTAGAGGGTGCTGCTGAAGAAGAGGCTGAAGAGCCAGACGCTACTATACATACTACACTAAGTGAGGAGACCAGCAGCCAAGAAGAGAGCCACAGTCAGCTGGGGGATAAAGATGGAGGTAACTGGTTTGACTAGCTCTGTGACTCTGTAAATTAAGGCATTGATTAAGGAAGTGGAAACATTTCTTACCCATTCATACACCTTATCTGTGTGAAGAGTGTAAGATACATTGAGCAGAAAGCACTCACGCATACATTTCTTCATCCATCCCTAACTTTTACCTGTCTGAAAAGTATAAAATAGGTGGAACAGAAGCATGGGCACACAACTACCACTGTATGCTTCCAAACTAAGATTTTCTTGGCTCCTAGTAACTTGGCACCAGATAACTTAGCCTCAGAAAAACCACCTGTTTATAATCCTCAAACTTAATGTTCCAAAGACAGTGTTACACAGAGATCAAATGTTCACAGATAAATGTGTTCCTCCTTGTTCACCTTCACATACTTCTCTGTTGCAGTGACTTTCTCGCAACACACATTAAGATTCTGTGCTTTCCACCAGAAGTGACAGAGCAGTAGACTTGAAGGGTGTTCCTGTTTGTTTGGGAAACTTCTTTTGGGGGAACAGAGTGTTTAATTTGAAAGCATTTTCCTTTTCAAACTCATAAAGAGCAAAGTGGAAGGCCTTACCTGTGTGTTTGACACATCTGTATGTTGAAAAACCAGTGGTGAGATTTTTAGGTGTATTTTGAATTTGATATCTGAGACAGGAGCATCCATCCTACATACAGTACATGATGGAGAAGTCTGAACCTCAATAGCTTTAGCTGTGACATTAGTCTTGGGTGTAACACATGTGTTCCATGGACTAGTATGGCTTGGTAGACTAAAAGAAAAAAATCAAATTACCTAGATGCCAGCTGTGGCAGTAAAGAGGCAACTGGGGGAATATAGGTTGTTGTTTTCGTTGAATTTTTGCTAATTTAGCTTATTCCATATACAGAGCTGGCATAAACTATGCTAAAAAGAGAACCCAGTACCCCACACTGTGTTACTGATGCCTTAGTTGTGCAGTCCTGGTCAAAACACGTGCTTGCTTGAATGACTGTGCTTGCCAGACCATGCATTCATCAGTACTGCTCTACTAGTTCATGGTGATCACAAGGTACCACAAATGATACCATTTTACAGCGAGAGAGTATGAGGCAAATCAAGCTATAAGCTCCATACTGAATTAAGATTGAAAGTGAAGATGATGTGAATGTCCTGTGAGGAGAAGTGTACACCTTGTCCTGTCTGTTCCAATATGAGAAACTTGTCCCGTTAAAAGAACTCCAGTTATTATGGGCTGTTGCCTGTGATCTATGATGATTCAGCAGAGTGTGATATGAGTTACAGACAGCTGAAAATACTGTATGTTGGGTGTTCTTTTTTCAAGATGGCCTAGGAACATCTGTGTATGTATTGTATTTTTTTTTTTTTAGTTCCAGAGAAGCAGCTGGAAAGCTTAAACAGCTACAAGGTACCACCAAGTTCCCCAAACAGTTTGGACGGAGCAGACTTGTCCTCCATTGACGCCATGATGTCAGCAGTGATGAATGTGGGGAAGATTGCTGAAAATGGTGGGAACTCTCAAAATGTCAAATCCCCCACAAAGTGTCCTGCACCAAATCGGATTGGCAGGAGGAACCAGGTACATAAACCCAAGTGCAGGGATGTTGAAGGGGAGACAAGGAGCTGCATGGGAAGTGATAAGACATAATTATACTGCTTTGATTGTTTTGCCTTTTCCCCCCTCAGTGGATCTTTCTTGTCTCTGCCATTGTTCTGCTGTGTGTGTTTTCTTCCGTCTCTCCAGAACATAACTTATAAAACTGAGAATTGGAGGGGTCTGCTTGTTTGGATTCACACATAAAACATTTGAGCATCAGCTCCAATGTCATGCAATGGTGAGCTGGTCTAGGAGAGGCCCCGAGCAGTGACAAAGTCACCAAGAATTGCCATTTCATCCCCACAGCATCCTTTCTCCAGGCTGTTTCGTTTGCATAATCTGCTGGGGGACCAGCTCAATTCATGGAACCAGGAGAAAGGAGTGACCTCAGAGAAGAGCAGAGCAGTTTGGCAGGGGGCTTCTGCAGCTGTCCCTGAGGAGGATACAAGTGATTTAAGGTTAAAGGTGATGCTAGAGCAAAACATACATCAAGATGTGTGGTTCATGTGTGTAGTGTAAGGTGCCCTTTCTTCCTTGTCACCAAAAATTGCAGAATGCTTTGTGTGAATTTTGCAGGGCAAATATATTTAGCTTTTATCGCTTTTTTTTTCCATTTACCAGTTGATGGCACCAGTTGATAGCTGTATTGATCTAAACAAGTGAAAGGAAAGAGTCGTATCTGTTAAAGCTGTGGTTATTTATATCCATGTTTTTCTCCTTCTGGGCCAAGCTCTACCAAAGGAGGTGCTGCAGAATATCAAGAAATACCCCAAATCCCTTGTGTGTGCATTTGACTTTAGAGCTTGCAGTGAAGCACAGAGGCTTTGTAAATGAATCAAGATTTAACAGGAACCAGAAAGGTTGAGTGGTGTGACTCTTGTGATGTTCCTATAGTAGTTTATTAATAGCTTGCTGAGTAGCAGCCCAGTTGACAGACTTATGACTTGTCTTGAATTTTTTAGCATGAAAGGAGTTAAAAGGCATTAATTGTAAATGGGCATTCTTAAATGAAGAGTCTGGGCAGTGTATGGACAACTCCGTCTGTGGGATCATATTGTCTAGCACCTGGCTTTCATGTTTATTTGCAGTGTCCTCACTTTAGGGCTGCCCTGGTTCCTTGATTTCATCATGTGAAGTAAGGCACTGGAGTCCAGACTAGTCTCAGTGGCAGTGCTATTACACAGCTGTCCACCGGTGCACCATGTGTTTTGGCTTCAGGGAAGTGTTGGTGACCTTTATTCCACCTGATATTTCTGTGGGCATCAAATCAAAGGAAGCTCGAGAGTAAATGTGACAGGATTAAGAGGGATCCTTACAGCGTAAAAATAAACAAATACATTGAAAACATAGTAAATAGCATGTTTGTTTTTAGGCTGAAGGATCGTTAAGGCCAGAGGGGCAAATGGCTACATGGCTGAGAAAATAGAAGTGAGATGTGAAATATGAAGCAGGTATCAATCTGGTTAGCAGCCTCTAATACAGCGAGTTTCCACTTTGAGTGTAGCAGAATGAAAGCACTGAATTGTTCTAGTGTGTAGCAATGCACAGATCTCAGATTCTGGTCAGAATGTTCCCCTTATTACAACTTCAAGGATAATAACAGTTAGCTAGTTTTCCGGGTCTGACTGCTGTTTCCCATGAGTTGGCAGTGAAACATTTGCCCTGAACCTTTGTCCCAAAGTCTATGGTTCTCTTTATAATGCTGACTTTATCTTGGCTATCGTCTACCCATAGTCTAATAAACATGTTCTCACATCAGCCTGCATCCATTTTAACTTCTCATTTGCTTTGCTTTTGAAGGAAATAAAACGTGTGACAGAGGTAGTTTTCTGAGCTAGAGGAAAAGAAAAACGGACCTAATGCACAACTCTGAAAGCCATCAGTTGAATGGAGAGCAGTTGTGCCAGCTTGACTTACTAAAGGGAGAGTAGCTAACAAATGAGCTGTTAAATTCATCTTTCAGTTCAGGAACTGTGTTTTCACCACCCAGCTCTGGTGGGGTAGCTGAGTGCTATGTTTTCAATTTGTGCATGGGGGTGCTTTTACAGTAGGGATGCTATTGCTTTTTGGTCTGGATTGGGTCAGTCAACAGCATTCCTTTTGTAGATACCCTGGATTTGCTTGAGCTGTGTTATGGTATGTGGCATGTACCCTGTCTGACCACTGGAGAAAGTTTGGGTTTTAGTTAATAATAAACCCCAGATTCAATACTAATCAGCTCTGGCTGAGCTATAGTGTGTTTCTGATCTTTGCTTCAAGGTGAACCAGTAATTACTCTATCTTCTGTTAATGTGCTGATTCAAAGAGAAGGAAGTCTGGAAAGCTTAAACAGACTTTGAAACAATCAAATGCATCATGTAGAACTGCAGCACTCATTTAAAGAGAAGGGGGGCAAAAAACAGGAGTGGGTTGATGATTTCACAGAAATACCCTGGAGATTAAACGCCATCTAAACTGTCTGCACAGCTGCAGGAATCTTCCTCATGGCACAGTGTGTTTGTTCTCTGTCCTGAGCCAGCTTTAACAGGGTTGCAGTATGATTGGAGCTGAATATTACTCCACGGACAGGTTGCTGAAGTAGGATGGAATGAACACTTGTGAATTACATGCTTGTATGTAAAAATGGGGGAGGTGCACTGGGATAATGCACTTCAATTTTCTTTCGGTGTTCAGACTTCATAATGGCAGCCTTTCTTGCTTTCTTTCTGATGTTTTGCAAGTGCTAGTACATTAGACCTTGGCCTGTATGTATGGCCTACAGTGGGATGTAGAGCTCTGAAATACAGTTAGAAAACATGTACAAGCAAAAGGGTAGAGAGGAGTGGCAGAACCCCATCAATTGCAGTTCCAATCCTTTTAGAAGTGAAGTCTCAACTTTTGTTTACTTCAGGCAAAATAGGAAAATAGCTTTTCATCTGTGTCCACAGGTCACTGAAGTTAACAGAAAATCATCATGACCCTGTTTTTGAAAACACAGTGTAATATTATAATAGGGGGCTCTCTAGAATGGTTCCCCAAATTGTGCAGGAGGCAATATTGCTTTATTGAGACATGAAAAGAACTTTCTCTAACACTGGGTCAGCGTCTTCCCTCCTATCATGCCAGAGAATTTGTCACAGAGACTTGTGTTAGTCATTCTCAATGTCCTTCATGAATGTTTGTGTCTGACAACCTGAAAATGGTTGCTTCTGAGTTGATGACTTTTGGGATGGCATTCGGGGAGAGAATTGTGTGAAGAGAGGAAATGCATAGCCACCATCTTCCTTCCAGCTAAGGAGCTACTGAGGATGGGTTTTCCTTTTTGCTTGTTTATTTTAGTTGAAATAGCTGGCAAAGAACTTCAGTAGAAAATGTAATTTTGGTATAAATATTCTATTTTCCTATTGGTCATGCAGAGACGGTTTTTGTACTGTTGTCACTAGAAGTGTAGGTAGCAAGCAATGGATCTATCTGGTGAAGATTTGCATCATTCTGATGAAAACTGAGGTTTAAATTTCAGTGCCAGACCATCTTCCTTTTAATATACAGGCGTTGGTACAGAAGCCACACCTGGGCTTCTTAGTGAGGTGGTGAAAATGCTCTTTATGTCATCCCGTAGCCATCCTTGTGGACAAATTCAGGCAAATGCCTTTGGTTCCTGCAAAAGTGCCGTTTCATCCTTGGCTGAAAGAGTGGTGGCTTTGCTCAGTGTCCCAAGGGCATATTTAAATCAGGTTGAGCTCTCCTGTTGGCTTCATTGTTTGTACTGGTGGTTTGACCATGGTTACTCCTGATTCTCACCTGGGTGGAGAGTTACCGGATGCATAATGTGTTCTTTTCAAGTCACGTACACTCCTGCATTGTCACCTCTTTCTTGCTATGATCTCATCAGATCTTGCAAGCTTCAGAAGGGTTGGGCCTGGCCAGTGTGCCTGGATGGGATGCTTCCAGGAGAAACACAGGATACTAAAGGAAATGGTGCTGGTGATTCAGTAGATGCCGCTCTTCCTTCTGAGTCAGCCACGAAGCAGAACATACAGCCCCTAGAAAAGAGCACCAAGATAGTGCTTTGCCATTGAGATGGGGTGGAAAATCTGAAGTTCTGACAGCTTGTGCTATTAAAAATGTTTTGGGAAGAATGATGACATTTTCCCACATATTCTGGTGGTGTTCCAGGAATTACTTTCTGCTCACCTAAATTCCTCCTGTCAGTCAGAGCTCGTCGCAATAATTGCCTTCACTTCCTGTCCTAAACTGCTACTGCTGTGTATCCATGTGCTGTTAAAACAACTGCTGTACTTCTGTGGTAGTTGGAATGGCCCCTATTTATAAATTCAGAAGTTTTTGAAACTTTCTTGAGGAATCTGTCTAGATGATAAATGTATAAATGCAAGTTACTCTGTTAGTAGTGGCCTTTTGTACTTAGGGTGAATTATATTTTTCCACCCTCAGCAGTAACAGCTTTTGAATTTTTCTATATTGATATTCCTTCTGATTATTTTGTTCTGTTTTGTTCACAGGAAACAAAAGAAGAGAAGTCTTCCTATACCTGTCCTCTGTGTGAAAAGATTTGCACTACACAGCACCAGCTAACTATGCACATTCGTCAGGTACGCAGAGTTAACCAGCTCTTGGTTTCTTACTTTTATTAAGAATGTCTGGTTTGCCAGGGTGCAGTTTTCACTGGTGACAAACAATTCCATGTGCAAGCCAGAAATGTTTGCATTATAACTTTATTCAATTGTTCTACTTTGATTTTAGTCTTCCCTTGCATTTTCTTCAAAAAGCCACCCCCCACACACACACAAACTTAACCCTGAAGTGGGCAATTTTCCTCCCTTCCTTGCTCAGCATTCCACCCCCCCACCCAGTGGCTCAAACAAGGATGTATGTCCTGTTCTGCATAGCTTAAAGTATCCTAAGGATCTGGAAAACTGCTTCCATCATGAGGCATAAGTCCTGTTTTGTTATTCTGTTTGAGTACAGATCTTTTTTACTGGTCATGCAAATTAAGAAGGAGGAAGACACAATTTTTAAAGCAACTCAGTGTAGAAGAGCCTCTCAGTCCCTCACAGGATATAGCAATTTTGGGAGGCAGAATTGAAAATACGGGTTTTTAATGGATAATGCACTTTTTGTCAGTTACAGGCCTGTTCTTGCTCCTCCTGAAATATGTGCATACTTAATTAGGAGGTTTGGCCTTTTCTCTAGCAGAAGGTTCTGCTTTGGATGCTAAGGTGTGGTTGATGACTGTGAGTTCACTAGATACTTATTGCTTCAGTTTTTCCTCCTGTACTGTAACTGTTACACTCTCCTGGTGGAGTTTTTTGGTATGTGAAATAAAAATGAGTCTCTGAATGCAAGTAAGAAAGTGATACATGTAGCACTGTGGCTAATGGCCTTAATTTGACCCTGTAATTCATTCTTATGGCCACAGAAGTCTGCGTTATGCACTCAGAAGCAGTGTCCTTCTTTTTTCTTACGACACAGTCAGTTTGAAGTCAATACCTTTAAAGAGTATTTAAGTGTCTTTCTCCTGCTATGAAGTTCATAATTACATCCTCTTGCCTTACCACTCACAGAGCCCCAGAGCACTGCACAGCTTAAAGTATCCCAAGGTATCATTTGTCTGGTGGGTTGTTGCTGAGTCCCTTTCTATCGTCTTTTGCTGCAGACCCAGCAGAAATGCTGCATGTGACAGACATTGCAGGCTGTATGAAACAGCTACTTGTGCTTGTGCATTAAGGGATTAAAAGTGGGGTGGGGGGTGGTTTGGTGTTGAGGTGGGGAGGGCCAGGGAGGAGAGGTATATACAGGGCACACCTTAATATTAAGGTTTTGTGCTGAGTGGCTCTTTAAAGCTGCTTTCAAGATGTTTATGGTTCTTGCTGATATTTTACTGGCACTTCAGAAGGGACATTCAATGAAAAAAAAAAATCATTGCTTTCTCTAGCATAACACTGACACTGGAGGGACAGACCATTCCTGCAGCATCTGTGGAAAGTCTCTGAGCTCAGCGAGCTCCCTTGATCGCCACATGCTGGTGCACTCAGGTGAAAGGCCTTATAAATGTTCAGTATGTGGACAGTCCTTCACCACCAATGGAAACATGCACAGGTGAGTGCTGATCGTGTTCCAGGAGTTTGGAAAGGATTACAACATAAGTGGCTGGTTTGCTTCCTTGGAGGGACTTGCAAGCTGTCTAAAGACACTTATGTGGGCAGAAAATGTGGAGTATCCGTGACCTACAAATGTGGCATGACACACATACACTCTGCAACTACTAGGATGCTTAAGTAGTGGCAGGAAGTCAGAATTGAGAAAGGTCTAGCTCTTTTTAAGTATTATCAAGAGTTGTTACAGCTTTTTTTTTTTTTTTTAGTAGTAGTAATACTATTATTATGACAAATGGATTTCTCTCTGGGGACAAAAATATATAGCCAAGCTCTATAGGGGCTTCTAATTTTGCAGCTTCAGAGTCATAGATGCAAGTGGTTGTTTAGAACATCTGTGGTGTTGTTGATGTTACTTACTTAGGTATCCAAGTGCCATCATGAAGATACCTCTCTGGCATATTTGATCTTATTTTTAAATACATACTTCAGTACTTGTTTGCACTGTAGACAAATTATTACACTATAGATCTGGCAAATTCTCTGTAATCCAAGTTTCCAAACGTATTTTGTGTAGTTCCCTTTGTAGGGATGTAGCAATATGTGTAGTTGTTAACTGGGGAAACAAAATGTTAAATCACAAGCATGTTCCTTCCCCTCCCTCATCCCTCAGTTCAGCATTCATATATTTGCATGGGTGGAACACCTCAGAGCTGATTAAGACTTTGTGGATTCCCACATAGCTTTAGTCCACATATCAAAGAGTTTACAACCAACAAAGAAACTGCAAGACAAGTGGGGGGAAATAATATAGCTTATAAGCAAAATGGCAAGAGTGATGGTTACAGACTGGTTCTGTGTGGGAGGGAAGAGGTCTTGTTTCCTTGATTATTACCAGTAATTTTCCAAGCAGTATGCTATAGGTGGAATGAAAGGGATGATTTTGATGACAATAAGAAAGATAACAAAATTCCACACAAAAGAAGCAATAGCTGCTTGCAGCTTTACCTTTTTCGTATCATTTTGTCCATGTTAAACATTTAGTGAAAACAGAGGAGAAATGGGAGGAAATGTAGTTTTGTAATTACATATTTATTTAACTTATAATTGATTGGAATGGGAGAGAGTTGAAAAGATAGGAAGGGGAAAAAAAGGGAGGAGATACTGGCCTTGGGCATTGAATAAATCACACATCTGACTCATCTGACCAGAGGTGTTGTGAGCCACATGTTTGCCAGACTGGGTCATTACTCTGTGTGCTGTGAGAAAGTCAGGGCTGCTGCTGAGTTGCAGCTGATGCCACTGTCAGGATCCAAGGGTGAGTTCCAGTGGTGGAACCCTGGGGTGGTCAGTCATTTGTGTCAGGGCTGCTTGCTGAAGGACTGCTTGTGTGGTTTGTTTGGCTTTTTGCTCCCTGGGCATCTCCTCATCCTCTCCTAGAAGGAGGAAAGGAGGTTTCCCCTGAAGTTTGACTCCATACCTGTGAGAGATGGAGATAGTCACCTTTGGTTATGTGGGTTTCTCTGCATAGCAACTCTTCGTGTGCTTTTGTAGCAAACTTGCCAGAATTACCAGGCTTGGTGATTTGTCCAAAAGAAGTGAGTACAGATCAGAACCGTCTGATGAGATTAAGAAGATGCTGCTTAAAGTTACCGGGGCAGACTGCTGTATTTACTGACTGCACTAAGAGGGGCCTCAGTTCATGCAAGGAGAATCTTCATATTAAAAGTTCTTTCGATCTTATAGGTTCCTGTCTGCTCTGTAAAACTTTTTGGTGGAGGCCTTCACTGCAGCACCAGAAGCAGAAACCTGTTACTGACCTTGGTGGCACTGCAGCAAGTGACCCCAGACCCATGATAGGCAAGATCCTGAGCACACTGAAACAGGCTCGTTCTGCTGAAGGAGAGTTGTGGTTGGCAGACTGTGCCACCATTGGATTTTTCAATGAACAACCTTTTCTTGTTGCTATAACAGACTGTAATACTGAGTCTTGTTGCTGAAGGAAAGCATGAATGTGCAAGTAGGCAGATGAGGATAAATTCAAAGTGAAATTTTTTATCTGGTGCTATGACACACTCACAAGCAAGATGTTTATTTTGCCCACCAGTACCTCCTTCTGAAACAGGTATTTCTAGTCTAAGATGTAGTAAATTTCTTTTGCAAACATCTCAAACTTAGCTGTAGCATCATGTCCAATGGATTGTCAGTGCTGTGGCTGAATGCCTCTCACATCACATTCAAAAATGTTTAGGATTCTGGAGCAAGGACCTGCTTGCCAGGTCCTGCCTTGTGAGTAACTCCCATGGACCTTGCTTGTGGTGGTAACATGTCTACTTCTGTGCCAGCTAGGTGATAATACAAGTCCATCTTTCTCTGCTTGTGTGTGCAGTTCGTTATTGTTCTCTGTTTTTGTGAGGTATCTCAGTAGTGACAGATACATGCCCAGATACAAACCAACAAAAAATAAAAACAAATAAAGTATTTCTAATGTACCCCTCATAGCAAGCATGATGCTATTCCTGGAGCACTGCACAGTGTGGGATCAGTTGTAGGTTTAGCAGAAATGTGCTGCTAAAGAGTCAGTGTAGCTTGTGAAGGTCCTGCAGGAGCCTCCCAAGTATCACTGCACTTACAGCAAATATGTCCAATTCACCAGACTGGAGTGAGGGAGCAGTTAGTCTGCCAATATCTGAATGGGGGGGAAAATGTGTAGGCAAATGCTACGTACATCCTCTCTTGTCTTTCTTCCCCTCTGCCTTGTTCTGGCTCTAATTTAGCTGTCTATACTATTTTTAAGTCCAGACTTTTAAAAGACCTTTTAGGGGAAAAAGTTCAATGGAATGGTTTTGTCCAGGGAAATACTGTGCCATGGGAGTGCTTACGGCTGTTTTATCACAGAAAGAAATTTCTTACCCATTTTTCCACCTCAGAGCCGCCAGGCCATTAGACATTCAGCTGAGTGGAGGAGGGAAGGAGACAAGTTTTGGTTGCTTTTTTTGGGTTAGAAAATGATTATCAGTGTTGTTACCCTCTCAAGTGCCCATCATCCCAATTGAAATTATTTTTTCTTCACCCTAACTTTACTGAGGGAGAAAAATAACCTCCAGGGCTCTTACTTGTTGCTTTTTTGCAGGACAGCAGAACTTACATGCAATAGCCAGACTTTTTGTGGAGTGAGAATGCTGTTTTCTGCACATCTCTGATTTAGTCTCACCATGCTGAAGTGCTGCATGTAGTCTTTGCCTGTGAAATTGATGCTGCCCTTCCCAAATCCAATACATGCAACACTTCATTTGCAAATGAGTCATAGCCTCTCACATGAAGTCCAATTTCTTTTTGTTGTGCTCCTTGACTCCTTGTCAACAAGTCAAGTTGAATGGGCACAGCAGACAGGGGTGGAGGGGAAGGTTCTCTTGTGCAACACTAGTCAGAAAAAGAGTTTAAAACCTCCTTCCTTTTCTGACCAGGGTGACTTTTGGCAAGGATTTTCTACAGGGAACCTTGAGCCCAGGTCATGTCAGAAAACTCTTAGAGACTTCCAGGCTGTTCAGGAGTGGCCTGAACCTCCTGCAAGGACAGTCTCATTTGGAGAGAGCAAAGGTCTCTGGAGAGTGCTCAGTGTGCAGAGTGAAAAACTGATTTTCTCCTTCTTCTGAATGTTCCACCAAGCTGTCTGCCTCCATATCGGTGCTGCTCCTACTGTTTGGGGAGGGTTGGTACAATCTGGTACAATAACTGGGAGGTATGTCAGTGTCTGGTATCAGGATCAGGAGTTGCTCTGGAGAAGAAGAGCTGGAAATTATGCTGAATTTTTTTTAAGATTGGTTTTGTTTTTCTTTTAACAGTACTGGAAAGAGCAAGTCTTATTGAAAATAGCAAGCCTTCTATCATCAGGGACTGATTTGGGGCTTGGGGGCATTGTTTTCTCAGGGCTTTTTAGGAGTTTGGAGGAAGGAGTTAGGTCATAGTAATTTTGAGTTTAAAATTTTGTAACTGGAATGGCACTGCACTGATCAGTACATAAGAAAATCTGCAATTTAGGATATGCCTTATCCTCACACTTTTATGCTAGAGACACAGCCCCTGTGGCTTTCTCTTGGTCACAGTCAATTAAAGTTGAACATTCTCATATCTCCATCAGGAGCATAAACTATAGGGGTGAGAGTGGGGGTGTATAAAGAGTTTTCTGTAGCTCTGGAAGAGTTGGGGATTTCCAATGTACTGTCTCCAATCAAACAGACTGCAATTACTAAAGGCTTTCCAAAGGTTTTCCATCTGTACTGTCACAGTAGCTCCCTGGGGAGTTTATCTGAGAACAATCATAACTCTGCGGAGCCCTTTTGGGTCTAGACTGAGACACCAAATGGGAGGATTCAAGTCTCTTACTCCATCTGCACCACTGCATCTCCCAAAATGCAGACAGAGGAGTTATGCTGCTGCTGTGGGTTGCAGTGGTGGTTTTAAGTGTAAGCAAAGGACCTTGAGGTGGAGAAAAAACTTTGCTTGACTTACTGTATTGCATTCCAGTAGAACATGCATCAGGCTTCAGGGTTAAGGGCGATGCCTCAATCTACTCCAGGAGTGTTTCCTTTGCGGGTAGGAGACTTTGCCAGCAGTTCCTTTTCCATTTCTGTGACTTTGGATGGTCTGTGCCTATCGCTTTAAAGTCACATTTTCCTCCCTGCCAAAGACATGCTCTCCATGCAACTTGAAAATGTTAATAGGATATAAATGCCAGAAGGGAGGCAAGAAATGACCTTCCTGCCGGTTTCCAGTGGGAAGCTATTAAAGGCTCTGTGGCAAGTCTGAAAAGAGTAAAGGGATAATATATGTGTTTCAGCCACAGCTTCCCCAGTTTGGTAAATGAGGCTGTAGAGTCCATGGCTGGTTTTCTCCAGACTGCCCATATAAGTGCTGTAATGCAAACTAACTGAAGTGTTTTCCATGAAACCAAAGCATCACAAGTATCTACCTTCTTTCTCCTTTTCCATTCCTAAGACATTGCTTTTGCCCATACCTAAGAAAATTATTCAGAATGGCTTTTTATTTACATCCTGCTTAGGTACTTGTAGAGTGTTTATATACCATCTCAGGAGCAGGTCTCAGAGTTTGGGGATTTATTTTTTTTTTTGGCACACGTGAAATACCACATACAACAACCACATGCAGAAGTCTTTGAAACTCAAATTGGAAGATCTGGATCGCAGAAACTGTGCTTTGAAGCATGTTTACAAAGGGTCCTATCAAAGAAGGTATTTCGTCTTTTAATTAAGAAGGCACTTTCATTCTCAATCTTATTTTCAGTACTAGATAGTTTTCCCAAACTTCTCTTTTTAATATGCTCTGGAGAAACAAACAGCAGGGTTTTTTTTAATCAAGGTATGGTACTATTCTGCTGTTCAAGTTAAGTCCTTTTAAAACAACACTTCATGTGTGTTGTGTGTATGTTGCTGAGTGAGTTTCTTGAGAAAGATAGAAAATGCACATGCTGGAGGGTAACCTGTGAATTTTGATTTGTTAACAGGCCATCGTTGCTAGCAAATGAGGAGTGTGCACATGTGGAAGATTGTGACATGCTGGTCAGAAGATGAGTGTTGGATCCTGATAAAGGCATAGGGGTTGAGATGCACACACTTCAATGGTTTCCCTGCTCACTTTAACGTGGGCCCGTGCTTCATGGGCAGGCATGTGTGCAGGCTGCCTGTGACTTTGCAAATACCCAGTGGGCAGTGTCCCCAAGGTCTGGCTGGATCTATCCTCTCCCTGCATTTCACCTGTGAATTGCTCCCATGTTATTTATGGCACTGGCCTGCTTCCAGTATGCTCTGTGTGCTTTGTAGGGTGCCGTGCAGTAACAATGCCCAGCCTATAAGTACAAATAGGATCTCTGCAGTCTAGCACGTGCAGGCTGGCATTTGCTAAAGATGGGAGTTTTGGAGGCAAAGCATAGACAAACGTGATGGTGAGCATTCATTTTTTTCCAGAACAGGAGAACTGCCTTATTACAACGTGGTTTGTTTTCTGGTGGTTTGCAAAGGTGTCCAGGTGGAAATTTCGTGTAGCTTTTAAAAACGACATGCAAGATCTTGAAGCTAAAAGCAAATAGCCAAAGAACTCTCCACAACAAAAATGATTGACACTTCATGCATATGAAAAGGCTGTCTCTTATTGTCTTGCACAATAGAAATGTCTCTTTGGTCATTTCCTAAGGAGCTTTTATTTCAGTGTTGTAATTGGCAGGCAGTACTCTTAAATATTAAGAAGCAGGCTGTATTACAGGCTTTTAAATCCATTTCTTATGTGTGGGGGATGATTTAACCACTGTCAGCATGCTAGTGAAAGATAAGCTTCAGCAAATGCAAGTGGCCTAATTCTTGAGCAGGGATAATGGAGACAAAGGACTAATTCCTGCTTCTAGTAATTGATGACTGTAGTTGTAGAATGCAGGTGAGATGTGATAGCTGTTTTGGTTTTTTTTGCAATTAGAAAACATTTGGTACATTTCTTGCTAATACATTTTGTAAATAAGGATGAGGAACTGGGTGGAGGGAAGCTTTTTTGGTCCCTCCTGTCAGTAGATACTATCCAGAGCAAATGCTTGGTATTCTGCTGCGTTTCCCATGTTTTGAAGAAGATTAAATTAGACAGAATGAAAGAAAGAAAGGAAGGGAGAATGGAAGGAAGGAAGGAAGGGAGAATGGAAGGACGGAAGAGAGAATGGAAGGAAGGAAGAGAGGAAGGAAGGGAGGGAGGGAAAAGGGAGTCAGGCTTTTTCAACAACAATATAGCACTAAGAGTCTGTTTCTCTGTGTCTTTGATGAGAATTAGAAGACTACAGTATTTTAATGGTCCCCAGGAAGAAACCTTTGTCTGTCTCACTGTTGCTGAGCAGATTGGTCATATTTTGTAAAGACTTTATATAAACTTTTATTTAACTCACATGACTCATAAATAGGATGCTCCAAAAAAACCTTCTGACGATACCTTCAGTGGTAAATGACTGGATGAGCTCTTGTGCCACGGTACCTCTGGGCTCTCAGAGCTCAAAGGAGATGCCATGATTTCAGATGTGTTACTTGCTGCTTGTAGGCTTGGACAGTATCCCCCTTCAGTTATCATTAAAGAACAGCAAAGGAAGTTAACACAAAAACACAAATGCTGAGATCTGATTAGAATCAAGCGAAGCAAGGAAGTGCAGAGTTAAGATTTATATGCAGACCTTAATTAGCTCCATTGTTCTTGAGAAGCAAAGTGTACACAACGAGGAACATTATACTTGCATCTCCAGAGCTCCTCACTACCTAAACACAAGAAAGACTTCAGTGATCTTTTCAGTCCTAGGTTTTGTTATATGTGTTGCCTTTAAGTAACAGCAAAGCCTAATCTTGGGCATTGTAAGGTTGTGGATTCTTACGTTTGGTTTTCTGCAGGCAAGAAAACAGGACACTCCTCTCAATGAGTTTAGGTTTCTGGTGTGATTTGTGTCGAGGGGAAGGTGGTCTGATGTGGCACAGCAATACCACCCTCCCCATGGGCAATAACATAAATCTCCGTATAACAGAGCGTATTGAGCGTGGCTTAGTGCTGCTTTGTTACCCATGTCACAGCTCAAATAAGCACAAGCCACTTGACAGATTAGACTCTAGTTGCAGAACACATGGCAGTGCAAGACCTTGATCTTTCCACATAAGTACTCTTTCAGGAATGTCACCTCCTCTGAAGGTCTGGTGTTCTCAGGGATGTTTCCTCCCCTTCTCACCTTGAAGAGCTACAAAATAAATACAAGCCTTAACTTAGCAAGCACTAGAAAATCCAGGCGATCTTTGTGAGGAGTTGAGGTGCTTTTAGTCCTCTGCCTGACATTAACATGATTCTTGTGGAGATGTTAGCTCTCAAGGTTAACAAGTTATGTGGTGTTTTGTTCACATTTTGGTTGGTGGTTTTTCTTATAGCTTTTACTTTGGTTGGGTGAGTCTGTGTAGAAAATGCTGGTGGTGAGAAAATTTGCCAAGAGAGTTTGTATGTTAAGGTAATCTTTGTTCAGCCTGTTGTACATGCACGTCAGAAATACTTGCATTGCTTCTCTGATCAACGTGTATTCCTGCTGTTCCTTCTGTTGTCTGGAAAGATTCCTGGGCCAAGTACCCACGAGAATGAGGAAAAAGTCTATCACAAGCTGCATTTGTGGTTGCTGTTGTTCCACCTTTTATGTATGTCTTCCAGCTTTACCTTTTCTCTCCCCAGTATCTAACCTGCTCAACCTGTTCTAGTTTAGCATGCTGGAACCAGCAAGCTGCAGAACATACCCCCTTCTCAGGGTCAACAAGTTTTTTCCTCTTTCTTTTCTTCCCTCTTTTAAAAATAGGCTATTCCTTAACAGTAGCTTGCAAGCATTTGTAGAGATTTTTCTAGCTGTAAAAAAACCGAAACCAACCAAACAAAAAAAAACCAAACCCAGAATGCTTAGGGCAGTCTTTCCATTTGGACTTAGCTAGGCCCTTTCACTTGGGTTTTTGAACCAAGATGCTCACAAGCAAGATGCACACAGCTTAGGCAAAGACATGGTCTGTAAAGCAGTAGTGCCATTATACAACTGCTAAATAGCACACAGTATGCAAATACTGCTTTCTGTTTCTTGAGGACATCTATAGATATGCTGAGTTCTTCGGGCTGCTCTCTTAGCTGAAGTTTAAACACTCTCAGTGATTTTTTGCTAAATCCTCAGTGTCAGCTCTCCAGTGCTGACTGATGGGAAAAGATATCTTGAAACAGAAAAGGTGTGCAACTTCTGTGTGGCCCATTTTTGACATCCAGTCACTTCAATGTGCTGTCTCTTTGGGCAGTTTCAGAGGGTAGAGAGAGTAAGGTGCAATTGCTCATGGAGCAAACTGAAATGAATTTCTCTTGAGGGTGAAAGTTCCCAAAGTCCTGTCAAGTAGCACTTCTGTTTCCAGCTCCTACACTTAACAGACATGTAACAAGACGTGAAACCTTTCCCTAGGCTTCTCTGCTCTGTGTGGAATGCTGTGAGGAAAGAGGACCACATGTTCAGGAACAGGAGAGGAAATGGGCTAAGCACGTGAAACCTCTTTTGCTTAGGATGCCGTCCTCAGCGCTGGGAAAAGTTTGCTCAACTGTGTGTGTGCAGTGATAACCTCTTACTTCCTTGCCCCTGGAGTTACTTGGTGACTGCTGATATCAGGGTGATGCAGAGACCCTGCTTTAATGAAGATGTGCTTCTCTTATCTCGCGCAGCTTCCTTGCGTGTGTGCATCTGTGTGTGCGTGTGTTGGGGGCAGATATTCAGCTCTGTCTGCACAGCGTCCCCAGCATTGCCATGCCTGTCTATTTTTTCCTCCTTGAGCTGTGTGACGCAGCAAGTTGTTCTGTGCTGTGTGCCATCAGGATTGCTCAACAGTGGAGTGTGAGAGGGAACCAACAGCATGAGGGCTTTGCCCGATTCTGGGAAGTCACTGGGTTTGGTTGGTTAGGAAAGGGGTGCGGTTTGGGGGGAGAGGCTGGATGTACCCAGGACTTCTTGACTGTGTTTGCACTTTAGGATAAACCTTTTCCCTGTTCTGATACACTTTCTCTGATCTTCTCTTTCCTTCTCTGTATCCTTTTTTTCCCTCTTCCTAAAATTTAAAATGGCTTTAATTGTCCTTGCCATCTAATGACACTTGTTTTCTTTTAATATGAAGTTCCTTGAAAAATCAGCAGTGAAGTCATTGATTAAGGTTTATATAGTGTGGTAACTAAAAGACATGTCTGAAAACCACAAATTTCAAAAAATACTGAAGGAAACACTCCAGAATGTCCCAGGCCAGGTTTTTGGTACACTTCTAAAAATATTATTCCTTCTTAATTTTACTTAATTTTATTGTTGTTAATAAACTTTTTTCTCCAAACTCAGCGAAGTAGGGTGGCCTCAGAAGGATCTTGTTTAATACCATCCCCCGTGAAAGGGTTTCTTATGGCTTGGAAGTCTCCTTGCAGTATTTGGCATGGTTAATTTAGGTCTGCTTTGAATTTAATGCAGACTGCAGGCTGACAGGTTGGTGAAGTGATACTGGGAAGCTCACACTGCATTTCCCTCCTCTTTTGCCCTCCCTTATGCCAGGGTTGATGCAAGCTGTAAATGAATGCTTTCTTTTGCTATCCTTTGGGAAACTTTGCTTTGGAGGCATGGTTTGAATCACTTCCCTGTCACAGCATCATCAGGCAAATATTTGTCTCCCTTTTTTCCTTTGAGGTATTCTGACAACGTTGCTGTTAGGGAACAGGAATAACTTTGAGCCAAGCTGGGAATGCAGTTGTATCAATTTCAGCCTGTTTGAACTTGCTGAGTCTGCGTGGCAAGTAGTTGCTTAAATGTGAATACAGCATAATTATTCAGAAATGGTACCCCCCCCCCCCCTTTGGATTTGTAGATCAGTATCTTTCCTCTCACTCACACTTACAACTTGCCTTTATTCACAGCAAGGCAACATTTTTCTCTAGGATAAAAATACAGAATGCTTCGTGTGCATGTGTGTGTATCGTATATCTGTAGGTATCATGTATTGGCAGCTGCATGGCACTGGTTAACTTTGCAGACTCTGCTGGTAGCACTGAAAAGAGATTTCAAATCCATCGTTTCAGTTTAATCACAGGTGTCTCTTAGAGCCCCAGCATGCCCAGCTAGTCCTGGTGAATCTGAAGAATAATGCTCATGTCATCCTGTTGATGCTGTCTGCCGGAGAACCTCATGGCACAGGGAGGCAGACGGTGCGGCAGCGCGCTCGGAATTTGGGGGGATGTTTCAGGCATGTCTCTGTGGCGCCCTGGACACCTGTGGGATGCCAGAGGGGCTGCTGCACCCACGTGCTGCTGTGTGGGGAGGCTCACCATGTCTACCCCAGCAGACCGTGCCAATAAGCGCTGGAGCCTCCACGAGGACAGTGAGCTGTGCTGGCAGGATGGCAGTGCCTGCTTGCGATGGGGACCACTAGCTGGGGGATCTCCTGCTGTGTCTGGTTGCAGACATGTGGCACAGATGAGTCAGGGCTTCCCAATCTGATCCTTCCTGGGATCTGTTCACCCCGCCCTACCCTTTCACTGCATGCATTGCAGTGGGTTTCTTACTAGCATAGCCACAGAGACTTCTTGCCATGCAGCTTCACTTTGTTTATTCCATGCTACTGTTCAACACTGGTTACCACCAGAATATTTGGTGGTACTTGAAATTTGTTTTGAGATTGCTCTGCAGTTGTAAGAGGGCGTTTCCCATATGGTAGGGGTTTTGGTATTTGAATATTTTTTGCTGTGAAGTGTGTGTTTGTCTGAAGGCTTTTTGGGTCACTTTTGGGGTTTTTTGAGGATACAAATATTAAACAGGCCAAGAAGAGAAGACAAACAGAAACTTGTCCAAGTGCAGATCATGTCTGATTTGCAAAATTACCTGCATTTTTCTGGTTCCTGTGATTACAACTGGCAAGGGCTGAGTGGATTGCTCTCTTAAGTGGGTGATGTTGGTAATTAACACTGGAAATACATTGTCAATACAGATTCTCTACATGTTTTAACAAACAAACAACTGACTAAGCTCTTTAACCCAGGGGTATAATGCTACTGCACTTTTGACTTTAGTTCCAGTCATATTCACAAGACTCTTAAGGAGGGAGTTAGCAGCTGGGTATTAAATGATTGCTCCTAAAAATACTGCTGCTTCACTTTCCCTTTGTTTAGGATTTACTTCCTGTATGTATCAAATGGCAGAGGCTTTGAAGAGAGTTCCTGTGTTTTCCTACATTTCTAGATAATTTGGACTGAAGTATCATTTTTAAGCCGAATGAAACAGTGACAAAAATGGTATGACATAGAAATCTCTGAAAAGAGATGTTATCAGTGTAATTTTCAAGGCCTTCTTCTCTTCCTCTGTGAGACATATTTCATTTCATGAGACCTGAAGAACATCACAGTCCAAATTTCAACCTAACTTGGATGCATGCTGCACTCCTGTTGGTTCTGGTATGATGGCATGAAGCTGAAGCTCTAACAAGGCAGACTATTTTTTTTTTTTTAAGAGAGATGTTTGGTTATGTTCTGAAGCATAAACTTGGGGTTTTTTGCTCTGAATTACTGAAAAAGTTTTCTTTTGATTCTTTGGAGTTTGTTTACTGTTTCTTGAGGGGAGCAATGTAAGCGAAAGATCTCCAGAAGGAAAACAGTGAAAGAGCTGAAGCAATTGTATTAGCTAAATTGTGACTGACCAGCTCAGTCTTTTGCAGACTAGCTTGGGAACTTGAGTAATTCTTTATGTTGGAAGGGATAAAAACCCCTTTGTTTTAAATAAGGTGAAGGATGAAAAGCACTGATTTTTATTCTTCGATTTGATTGATTGGATGTACGTGGCTCCCTTATTTTTTGATAAGCATCAGATGTATGAGGATTTTCGCCTTGGTTTTGATATCATACTGCTTAGAAATCACGAGGGAGATGAGGAATAACCATGTGCAATACTGTAGAGTATAGGGTACATCTAGTGGTAAAGTGGAGAAACTTATAATAATGCGTGGGATATGAAGCCGGAACCTGAACTTGATACTGTCAGATGATCTTTCTGGACTGATAATGTGTGGATTCATTGGCCTCTCTACTACGTTTCCACAGGCGTGGAGACGTGAGGGAGGAGAAGGGTGTTTATACATACACTGAATTCTGTGCTCAAGAATTAATCTTGATTTAGATGCTGGGACTTTCCCAACCAGGCCTCAGTGAAATTGCTTGCTGCTCCCCCTCTGGACATGCTGCTCCTTCTAATCAGACCTACCTGGCATAAACCTCTCTTGACTGAAAGCCAGCAGTGCTTGTGCTGCCATAGTTATAGGGGAGAGGCTTAACCCTGGACCGTGCTCAGAGGCTGCAAATACACCCTTTTGTTCATACCTTCCTTTTGCCTGGGCATCCAAGCCCACGAGGCCTTTTTTCTTGGGGATGTGAAGCGCATCAGGAGCCGTGGAAGCTCAGGATGCAGCTACGGTGTTCTTTTTTCTTCCCAGAATTAAGAGGTGAGGGATTCCCACGCATGCTGAGGGATGCTTCCTCTCTGAGAACCAAAGTGGCCCTGATCAGGTTATCTGCATGCAAAGCAGGAGCTCCTGGTTTTGTTCATAATTCAGCGGGACCCAGAGCTGGGAGCAGCTGCATCTTGCAGTTGCCTCCTTCAGGATGCTTTGGCTGCTCATTCTAGCCTTGAGCCAGCCAGTCAAAACCTGCCCACGTTCTGGTTTTGGCATTGAAACTGTAGGCTGCCCTGTTTCGAGACCTCCAGAAAGCTTATACAATCAACATGCAAATCCCCTTGGCATTAAGAAAATACATCAGCCCATTTTGGAGATGTGGTAAAGACTGGGATGTGACCAGCAGGAGCTGCATGTCACTTGAGCAGGACACATTCTCCCCCCACCCTCACCATGAGTAACCTGCCATAGACAGGAGTAAGGAATAAGGCACTTGAGTTCTGCATTTGCTTATTATTACAGAAGTCTCTTCTTCCATGTGAAGTGTCTAAGTATTCACTTGCTGCTGTTCTGATGCAGTTGTCACCCTTCTGAAATCATGCTCTGCATTACAGTGTGGAGTTGGAAACTTTTTCTGCCAGTGTGTCTTAAAAAAGGGAGGGAAAAAAAGGAAAAAAAGCCAGGGGAATTCTTTTGTAGTGTCATCTTTGTCATCCTGTTCATGTGACCCTGAGAGGGGAGAGGAAAGTGTGGCAGAAGAGGGGAAGTGGGAGGTGGTTCTCAGGGGGAGGATGGAATGAAAGGCTGTCAAGCACTTGAAAAAATGTGATTTTGTTGGGAGGGCTGACTGGCACACAGACCAAGCACAGTTGGATCCTCTTGGCTCACCTGTGAAATTCCTTGTTCAAAGGGGAGAGAAGAGATTACGAGGAGAGCTTTTTCATGTACAGCTGTGCTGCAAAAAGCATAGTGTGTAGAAAGTTATTTCCTTTTTTTGCACAGCAGTTTTTAAACATTAAGAGTTTAGTTCAGAGGTAGATCAGACCGTGTTTGGAAAAGACTTAATTTCCACTTTTCATTTCGGGATTATTCTTTTTTCTGGTTCTCTGTCTGGTCTAATTTTAAACAGAGTTCCCGCACTTTCTCTGAGGTTAATCAAGGCTAGCTAGGACTTAGTGCAAAGGAGTCCTCCCTAATATTAAGTTGAAATTTTTATCTCCTTCCTGTCATCCTGTGTATCATGGTTGCATTTCAGTGTTCCACCCTTGGTACTGTCCCAAGTGTATGTGTACTTGCACGCATGCTGGGAAGGCTAATAACCACTATATGAAGTGTGGGTTTCAGGGCTCTGTACCTTCCTGAGCTTGTCTGCTGTACTTGGGTTGATTTGTAGGATGGCTCAGAGCCACAATTCATTGATATCAATTGGAAAAAAAGAGCCAAGTTTCATCTGCTGTGTCTCTGGCTGTCGTCTGAGCTGCAGTAGTGATCACTTCCGAGCTGCTGGCACATGTTTCTGTAACTTGTATTTGCAGCTGAATATGAACATTTCTGTGCATGTCCTTATTTTGCCCTTCTTTTTTTGAACTACATTCTCACTTAAAGTGTTGAGTGTTTATCTTTATTTTTTGGAACTGATGAATGCCATATCATTTTCCTTTATCACTGTAAGATGCTGAAAGCCAGGCTGACTTATGAGCCCGTCTTATGCATTCAAAGGATGCCAGTGTTGTCAGGCTAAAATATGTTGTTATAGTCACAATGGGAAAATAACTTCTAAGCACAGCTTTGTTCCTGTTCTTCTTGTATCTTGGCAGGCTAAAGTGAGGTCAAACATTTTCAGTCTTACATGTAAGATCCAATCAAGGCAAACTTGTGTAAAGGAGGATAAGACAATACAAATACTTCCCCCTCCCCTTGATGATGGCTAGAAAACTTTTTAAGTAGAAGAAGCCTTGGTGAAGGGAGTTTTTAACTTTAAAAGAAAGGTTGTGGATGTGGATGTGACTTGGCATCTGCTGCAGTTCAACCCATGTTGGGTGATAAATGTTTTCTCCAGGCAGAATGACATCCATGTTGCAAAGTAAAAGGAGAGATGAAGATTGTGTCTCTCCTTTGTACTTCTTGGCATTATCTTCCCGCTTATCTTGGGCTGTAGCTCTAGTAATCTTTTTCCTCTCCACCCTTAACTTTATGCAGTGAAACTTGCTTAACCTGCCAAAGGAACAACCTGCTGGCTGTAATGTGGGCAGGTTGCGACTTTCCTTGAGAACTCTGGAACCTGCTGCTTTGGTTTCAGATTTTTCTTTTTTCCCCTAATGATCACATGCAGAGAACTATCACAGCCGCTGTGATGTTTGACCTACACAGTAAAAGTCAAAGGTGCAGTCAGGGTGTCTTCCTGTTTATAGCTCAATAGCTCAGGCTGCTTCCTTTCAAATATGCAAAACTAAAACATGAAGGGAATACCACATTCCTTGCTGTGGGTACGGATTCTGCTCTGGCTTTTAGGGCATGGCAAAAGTGCACACGTTGCAGGAAGGAGAACTACGAGCTGGGGGCAGCCCAGACACAATGAAGGCCCATTACTGTGGTGCTGCACTCGTGTTAGCAAGCCCTGCCTTACTGGCACATTTTATGTTGCAAACACAGCTGAACTGTTTTTGGGGCTTGCAGGAACCATTGTGTTTGCATGCATTAGGTCATGCCAGGCAGAGGTGCCAGGCATTAACCTGGAGGTCTTAAAGAGTTCTTCCTGTTGGTATGCTGTGGATGTGCCATCACACCCCTCTCAAACAGGAGCAGCTCCATCAAAATAAGCAGAGTTCAGCAGGTGGACAAACAGCAGGAGGAAAGAACATAGCCCTAAGGGGAAGATGTTTTGCATAGGGAGCTGCTAAACAGGAGTTGTGCATACTTGTTAATGGCTGAAAGGAGACTTTAAAAGAAAACAGGAATTAAAAATCCCATGCTTAATGCATAGCTAGTTTTTTTGTTGTTTGTTTGTTTGTTTTCTGGATGAATGTGATTTAGCTTGACCGATTTTGCTCACTAGCTATTTGGGAAGTAGCTGGCTGAGTAGTATTAGCTATGCATCAGCCAAGCTGCCAGAGGGTTAAGCAATCAGGCCATGTGTGTATGTCTGGGCTGAGGGGATAGACCGGCACATGCAAAAGCCTCTGTCTCACTTTCAAGAGACCACTGAAACTGGAAAGGAGTCTTTACCAGAAAGAAATAATAAAAACATAGACCAACAAGCCACCTTCCAGGTTTTGCTTTGCCCATGCAGTTGAATGTAGGTTTTCTTGTTTCCAGGTGCTTTTTAAGTTTTATCTTCATTCATTGTGGACAGAAACCCCTTGAACAGATAACTCGTTTCTTCTCCCTTATTTTCGTGTGAATACAGAAAACTGCTGCTTGTGCTGTTGTTTTATCCCCCATAAAAGAAGCTCTAGCTAGCACGAGAAGTTAAATTAGTGCCACAGGGAAAAAAAAAAAGAAACTGAGGCAGTATAGGATCTATAGATGCCTTCCCTGCAGATTTTGTGAGACCAGGTAGCACTGGATTCATGTGCATAAATCAGTTGCTTTGGTGCCCATGGTGCCAGGGCTACCAGATGACAGGTACCAGATGCGCAGCACTCTGTACCCTGTCAGTACTCCAGCTTCTCCCTGGGTTCTGACAAACCTGGAGAGAGCCAAACCTTCAGAGCTTTAGCCTTCCTTTTTTCTTCCTCACATGGACTGGTCCTCGGAGCAGCCCCAGCCTTGATGAGTGCTGAAAGCAGGCAGTAGCTGGTACATGCGGTGCTTTTGGCTTGAAGCTGTTCCTGCATAACACACTCAGAAACCTTGCTCCAGTTTGAGACAATAATTTAGATGCCTTCTTTTTCTTTTCTTTTCCTTTTTTTTTTAAAGATTCAGAGGTTGCAAAAGGAAACATTAAAAAAAAGCATTGTGTGACAAGACAGTCTTCCTAGCAGCTCTAGTGGAGTCTGCGTGTTGGGTCAGTTAGGTCCTGCACGTTATCTTGAAGCCTCATGCCCTTGGCATCCAAAACTAGAACTGATTTTATGTCATAACACCCAAGCAGTTACGAGGACATGCAAGACTCATCTAGGTTACAACATTCTGTCATGTTAAAACATGATAGCGTGCAGTCATGTAAAATGGTACGGTCCTGAGCTGAGTTGTGGACGTGACTTCTGAAAGATGTGCCCAAATGCCATGAACATTGTCTCCCTCCTGCTTCTTTGAAGTCAGTCGTATGGACAAATGGCCAACTCTCTCCTGCACTCAAATTTCTAGCTATTAGAAGCAAAAATTTCCATTGTATCTAGGAGCATATATTTGATTTTTTTTTCCAAAAGCAATGCAGATTTGAAGTGAGGCTACGTTTAAAAAAAAATTACAATTTGAGCTTTGAGTTCTCAGAAAAAGAAGTATAGGAGCAATACCTTTCATCTAACTGAAGGGAACTAGACTACAGTGTCTTCCTCAGGTTGCAGATATGGAAAACCAATAAGCAATTGGGCCAGGTATAGAGATATTCATGAGAGTGCTTCCTGAGTAATTTTGTCCCTTTCCTTTTCCCCATGTCTTTGTGACAAGAAATAGTTGTTTTCCTGGGAAAGCAGGTTTGTGCACGTGCCTTAGCAGTACGGAGTTTTGCAAATCGTACCTGTTGCAGTTTAACAGTGTGATCAGATATATCTTGACTTCAAAGTTGCAGTTGAAGTTTCGTATTGGGGTGCACCATTGTGTAAAGGATGAGAAGGAAACAAATGCATTTAAGAAGTGTTGCTCTGACATCGGCTTATGCAGATGCATTTGAGGTACTGTCTCAAAGTCTGAAAGGAGAGCCACTGAAGATGGGGTGCTTTTTTTGCACTGAGAGAGCTGCAGGCTTTCACTTACTAGATGGCCACAAGGCTGGGAGGCTGGATGTGGAGATTGCTGTGCAGTATTAGGGTTGAGACATGGAGGAGACCTTCTGGGCTTCCTGCTGGAGCCCCACACAGTCCCAGGCACTGCAAAGGGCCCAGGCTGGATCATACCCCCACTGTTTTTCAAAAGCTCAGTCTAGTTTATGGGATCTCTGATGGTATCCTTTAAAGGAAAACCTTGGAAGTGGTGTTGGCATTTAAATTTACATGAACTTTCTGCCCTGATTTGCCTGCTGACAGTGTCTTCTTCCCCTTCCTGCTCAGGCACATGAAGATTCACGAGAAGGATCCGAACAGCACGGCGAGCACGACTCCCCCCTCGCCGCTGAAGCGCAGGCGATTATCTTCGAAACGCAAGTTTAGTCACGATGCTGATTTGGACAGAGAGGAGAGGACACCTGCAAAAAAGGTTCTTTATGGGGCATGAAGAAAAAGATGTTCCTGGCTACCTCCTAAACTGTCAGCTCCTGAGTTCATGCAGTCAGCATAGAAATATTAAAATGTGGTCTTGTTACAGCCCGGAATGCCATGCTCATCCTGTGTAGCCAACACGGTTGTCTGAGATTGAAATACTTCTGTTTTTAAATTCTTTAAATTTTTGAGTTTGCTTATGATTTATAAATATTTGATGTTGGATTACAAAAGGATGAACTATTCTTTGGCTGCTGCAGCTTTTTCCCTAGCTTCTTTTTTTTCTTCACGTTTAGTTCTTAGTAATCTTGCAGGATAGTGATTTAAACTTTTAAAAAACCAATGTTTACTCCAAAAGCAGCAACAGCTTGAGTCTGGTTTTGTCTTGATCTGGAGGAAAAAAAAATCTGCAGTATGTTTCCCTTTCACAATAGCATAATCCTGCATTATTGGAGTTGCAAGAGCAACCAGAAAATATTTATTTGAAGGCTAGACATTTCCAGTAGGGTTTTGTTTATGAAATATTTTAGCGCATTTCAGTCATTTTTACAAAATGTATGGTGTCTGCCAAACTTGACTCTTTCCACTTACTATCTCCTAAATGGCAAGGAAGTAGCAGTTCCATTTAGCACAGTATCCCTCATTCTGTGCATGCTTTTCTCCCTGTGATCAGTAGAGAACTACAGAAAACACGGACAAGTTCATTGCTTTTCCCTGAACCACTTGACGTAGCAGTTGGCAGTATCTCAGTGGCATAAATAATTTAGGCTGACAGCTTCCCTGGCTTTCTGAAGGGGGAGAAATGCTAGTTCAGTGGTATATAAACATACGGGCTTATAAGTGGTTCAAATCACAGTTTCTCATTAGAACTGATATATCTGTGACTCAGCTGCACACTTTATCTCCTACTGAGCGTCCTTTTCTGTCATGCATGTTCTTACACGTGTGCACACTGTCACATACCCTCTCTGCTGAGGAATGAGTCATTTCTGCTTGCTTGCAGCAAGGTTATGGTCGAAGCCCACTACTTTGTTTTTAAAAGAAAGACTTTGAATGGATTGCAGGTTTGGTTTGTTGCTTAAAATTTGGTCCAGTGAAGTTTTTTTTCCCTTTTCCTGAAGGTTGTCGAGGATGGTCACTCCGGTGAAGGGGATAAGAAGGCTGACGATGAAGTTTATCATTGTCCAGTGTGTTTCAAAGACTTTTTTTGCAAGTATGGGCTGGAGTCCCACATGGAAACACATCCAGATAATTCCTTGAGGTAAGAAATAATACTGGGAGTGTCTCTCATCACCAGATGGCCTAAGGGAGGCTTCTGGGGAGGGGCAGGAGTCCTTCACCCCCTGCATTGTTAAGTGCCCCCCCGTTGTGATTTTGAGGAGGTTTTTAAATGTTTTGCCTTATCTTGTGTCACCAGGGTGCTGTAGGGTTTAATTCTGTTTAATTTTTTTGCATATTTAGAAAATGTTGCCAGTTAATAGCTGGAAATATTTTAGAAAAAATTATAGTTCCCCTTCCTCCCCTTGAAACCCATCACTGTTATTACATAAAACTGTAAAATGCCAACGGTCCAAATTTTTAACAAGTTAAACTGAAGATGCTTATAAACATGAAGCAAAACTTGATAAAAGTATTCAGGTATCAATTTATGAGATTATTGTGTTTGGGGAGAAGAAGGCAGCTGGATATAAAGGGGTTTTTTGTGAGTCCTGGGAGCGAAGATAGATGAGTTTCTGGTTCCACAGTTTCAATAAAGTGTTTTATGCTTCTTTGGCTGTTGAGGTTAGCAAATTATGTGGATTTTGGCTTAAATCAACTTCTCTTAACAAGGATAAATTAGTTATTAACTGTTTGGGAAGGTGCTTGGATATTCTGTTTTGGTTCAAGTAATTGCCCCTGGGACTCCTGGTACTTTTTTATTTCCTGTTTTTTGCTTTAGAAAAATGTAGAGCCAGATATATGAAGATATAAAAGAGATATTTAAAATCTAGTTTAAACATGTAGAAAAGCTGCTATTTTAGAAAAGGAGAGTGTGTGTTTGCAGAAACTTGCCAGTGTTCTAAGCTTGGTTTGGGACATTGTACTCTAATTCAGCATCTTGAAGTATCAACATTCACTCCTGAATACAGATTCTTAATTGAATGGCATGGAGCAGAGACATCCCATTCTATTAAATGGAATGAATTCTATTAAATTTTCCCTTTTTTCTTTTTTTTTTTTAAAAACCCTTGGTAAATCCAAGTGACATGTTTTTAAAGACATTTTAAGTGTTGCATTTATTGGGGAAAGGAGTTGGAAAGCTTGGTCCATCACATAGTAGTTAATTAAGTGTACTTAGCTGTTTCTGAGGTAAATGAAGTAAATTTTCATTATAGACCAAAACTGAAACAGTTGTTTCTGGTGAAAGCTCTGCAACCAACACAAAATGGAATCTGAGACAATTTTGCCTTCATGCTTTAGAGAAAGTGACTGTCATATTAGGCTTATCCTGGCATTACCCTTGTTTTGAAACTTCTATGAAGATGTGTCTTCTTTGCAAAGAAACCAGAGGGAGAGGTGGATTCTCTTGCTTTGAGTGATGGATAAAAGATAAGGGAGTGGATACCCTTCTAGCTTGGCAGCTTTGCAGTCTGCTGTGGCAAGACAGAAGGACACACTGGCTGGGAAAACATTGTTCCTCTTTCTCTAGTATTAGGACACTTTTGGATAATGCTCTTCTGAAATGGATTTTGCTACCCTTGATTGCATTGAATGACAAATATTGCAATGTGTCTCTAAATCAAAGCCACAATTGTCAAGCTCTGGGCATAATTTAGGGGTGGTGCTGGGATATTGGTGTTTGTGAAATTGTTTAGATGATGTGAAGGGGGTTTGTCAAGTATTTGCTTTAGCAATTTAAGACGTGTCAGTGGAGATAGGACAGGACAAGGAAGCTGTGGTTCTCCTTGGTCACCTACAGTGTTCAAGTGCAACTTAGCCTGCCCATCTGGTTTAAAACACACCTTTTGTCCTAGTCTAGACAAGTCAAATGACATTATCTGCCCGGCCCAACCTAACAGAAAATCCTCTGGTGAGCAGAGCAGTTTGGGCTGCTCTTAAAGTGATGCTTTCATCCCAAAGGAAATGGGTTAAAATCCTTGGCAGACAGGGGCTGTAATCCCCTGGCTCCCAGGGTTGTGCAAGACTGGCTGTAGGATTCAACAAGATAAGCAGAATGTTGCATGCCATTCTCATCCCTGAGTTCATGTGATTGAAATCTTTTTGGTGAGGCTTAAGGGTGTTTTTTTGAGTGAAAGAGGTGAAGAGAGTATTTTGCTAGAGTATCAGAGCAGGAGATGTGTATATGGGTCTGCTCGTGGTGGGGGAGCGGACTGCAAAATGCTGGAAGGAATTCATCAAATCCTGTTGTTGCCTTATTGTAGAAGACAAGGGGAAAGAACCCTCGTTAAAGTTCAAACGAACAGAAGAGCACAGTAACTGTGTTATGAGCAAAGGGCAGGGAGCATAACACCCTCAGTCTCTTTTTATTGCCCATATTGTAAAAGCAGAGTCACTTGATCAGGACCTGTGAGGCAGGTATCAGATGTGCATCCCAGAGCCAGATGCGCTGGGGGCTGGAGGTTGGTTTGGAGCTGCTGCAATAGGTAGCCCAGCACAGACTGTTTTGTCATGGCCAAAAATAAGTGATGCTTAATTTGCCTAGCTGTGCCTTTCGTTTTAAGGGCACAGGGCAAAAACATTTGAATCCTCTTTGCTCCACCAGGAATTGCTATGAAAATGATGGCAGAGCGGCTCGAAGCAGTGCACCAGTGTGGTACCAGTGTGGTACCAGTGTGGTACCAGTGTGGTACCAGTGTGGTACCAGCCTCCCTCCAGGGATGCATCTTCAGCCTAGGCAAAGTGCCGGGGTGGGCAAGGAGCTTCTGCCTGGCTTCCTTGTGGTCCTTTAATCTTGCCATTATAGTGCTGGTGTGTAAACATAGCCTCTTGCCCCCAGAGCTGTCTGAGTCTGTCTGCCCTGGCCCTCCTCTGCTAAGTAGCAGAAAAGGTAAGGCTGTCTGGTAGAGCCCGAATTAGTGTGAGCAGCTAATTTACAGGGTGGGCCAATACCCTTCCAGATACTGTCAAATGAGCAACTTTAAATCACAGGGTTAGCTGTTCAAAGTCAGATGAAAAGAAACTCCGCATTGTCTTCCCCGGTGCTGCTTTTTCATGTAAAACCCCGAGCTGGGAGCACCTCATTGTTTACTTGCAGCAAAATAAACAATACTTAATCCACTGATTGTGTGAGAGGGGCTCCCGCTTGGGAGAGTATCTCTTGATTATGTAAAATCCTAAATCGTGCATCTTTGTCTCCTAATTACAGTAAGAACTGCCCTGCTCTTGGGAGCAATAATAGGGCCCTTTGTCCCACTGACAATGGGCTGTGGCACTGCATCTCCTTCATGGCATTACACCCCCTGGTCGGTCTCTGTCCCTTTGAAGCCCTGGGACCTGCACCCTAATTAGTGACATGAGCTGGCCCCAGCTAGATTCCTGTAGTCCCAGTTAGCAGGGTGCTTTCTGACCCCCTTGGCATCTCTACCTGGATTCTTTAAAGAAGTCTGTTTCCCTGCAGCTGGGTGCTCGGGACACCGTCTATTTCGGTGAGTTTGTATCTGAGTGTCGATATAATTAGCAGAGCTCTGAAATGCTGTGCAGCCAACAGGGAAAATGAGAAACCTCGCAGAGCAGGGTGAGTTCCCTGGAAAGTTTTGGGGTGGAGAGTTGCTGTCAGACGTGGTGATGTGCTTGTACAGGTCACCTGACAGACAGCTCTGAGCAACATTCTCCTCTTTCCTCTGGCAAGTACAATGGAACAGGCTTAAAGTAAAACGTGTGGCTTTTAAAACAAAAAAGTACATGCACTATAAGACTTCTCTGTTGTGTTTCGCTGTAACCAGAGCATAGCCTTTGTATTTCTTCTCCTCCTCCAGGAGTTTTCGTACAGTACTCTATACCAAGAGCTAAAGTTTTTCTTCATTTTTACTTCCTCACAGCAGCAAGGAGATGTTTATGCTGCCTCTCATGCCTGTGTATCTTCCTGAGGAGAGCAGCAGGGAGGTGGAGATAATGTTGCAGTTACCTCCTTTCTTAGAAATGATGTTCATGTTTGGACCTCAGTTCTTAGCAAGGATAGTCGTGCAGTTTGAACATGGTAAAAGTCTGGCTCTTAATGAATATTCTGGAGACTTTCTGATCACATTTGGTTCAGTGTGGCTTTGCCTTCAGTTACAGGATTTGGTTTTGCTATATTTTTGTAGGAGATGAGAAATAAACAGACATAGACAGAAATGAACAGTGTGAAAGACACTGTCTGCCTAAGTCATTAAGCTGACCTGGTGACCAGAACCAGTGGATGCCTGTTGCCATGAATGGATTCAGGGTAGATCTTTCACAAAGCAAGTCCAAACAGTAATATAATATATTAAGGTTTGTAACTTGCCAAATCCCAGGCATATTTTCACAAGGACAGCAAAAGCAGCTCTCTTCCCCCAGGGTAATGTGCTTCTGTAAAACCTCCAAAGAAAAAAAAAAAGTCATTCACAGCCTACCTTGTTCTTCAAAAGAGCCTTATTCAAGTTTTGTGAAAATTGTCAAGTCAAATTGTCTGGGGGTTGAACACTGGCATAGAAAGCTATTGTTTTGAACAGCTAGATCAGTAATGGGCACAGCAAGAGAAGAGCTCAGGTCCTGGAAGAGAAAGTGTCAGGACACCCTGACCATTGGTATCTGCACTGCTCTGCCTCTAGTTTTACCAAGGTAACCACTTTTGAGATCTTGTTTCTGAAAACACTCACAGGTGGAAAATGCTGTTATTGTGTCTTAGTGTTACCTGGCTTCACTGAGATGGAATGGACAAATTAAATGCCCTAGGAATGGTCTGCTGGACTCTCTGGGTAAATTGTTTCACAAGATGTCACGTGCAGTTGCAATTCAGTGGGGCTGGGCACCAGATTTCCCTGTTTGCCAGCACATCCGCATTCTTCAGTGTATGGTGGCAGGTGGTGGGATGCTGCCAAGCACCTGTACAAAGGTTCCAGTCTTAAATCATTTCAGCCAATGCACATGAGCAGCCCTGTTTAAGTGAAGACAAAAGGATTTTTTGTGGATTTTGAGTGAAAATTATTCCAGCCTCTTAGAATATTGAATGTTTATTGCCCTGACCAGTTACTGTTCTTCAGGGCTGTTCCACACATTGTTTTTTGGGAGATAAAATAGCCAAGCAAAGAAATCAATGTAAGTTTAAAGTATATGGAGATGATTTCAGTCATTAACACCAGTATAAAAGACTAGTACAAGATTAAGTTGTTTATGGAGCCAACAGTGTGACTGACTAAAAGCACATTGTACAGGATGTTAAAGAAAGAAAACAATCAGAAGAACACCCTTAAGTTTCATTACTGTTTTGCTGACTATTTAAGCAAATTTAGGAATTTGCTTTCTATATTTTCTTTCCTTATCTAGTAGGGAATAATCCTGCTGGCTTCATTTTTGTGAAGCACACTGCTTTCCACATGTGGCCAGCCTTTTCTGGGATGAGGGTGTTAGTGACATTGCAAACTTAAAAGAGTGAAGGTGTTTGAAAGCTAGATGTTGTTTGCAATTTGTATTGCTGTAAGACAAAACTATGGGTTCAGGGTGGGGAGGGGATGTTTTTTCCTGGTAGTTGACACTGCTGTTACTGGAAGCAACTTGAAGCATGAATGACGAGTCATCTTTGTTCGGCATTGTGAAATGATACACTGCTTTTTCATCTCTGTCACAGCTGCTGGTGTGCACATAGCCTAATTCCTTGTTAGCACTTCAAAATAAGAAATATTTTGCTCTTTTAATGAGGCTGGATCATTCTGAGGTTCTATCCTACACAACTGTTGAGAGAGATGCAGAGTACTCCAGCAAAGACATGTTCATGGACCTCCTTGACCTCTGGTTTTGCATATTATACTTTGGCCCCAGTACTTCCTTAGTGATTGCTTGAGATTGTACCCTCAAGGATGGTTTAGGTGGGACCTGTGCTAGTTATTAACAGAGTCGATGTTACAAAACTTGTTACAGCCAAGGATGGAGATGACAAGGGTGAGTTGTGTGGCATTGTCTATTTGACTGACTCTCCTGTTCTGCTCTGTTCTCAAGCTGTTTGCTCAGTATCATGCTGATAGGAACTAGGACCCAAATCCTAATCTCCTCTTGGCAGTAGTTTCAGTGCAGGAGCAATTCCATGAGACAGCTGATGACGATGAAATCCAGCTCTGGTAAATGCTATGACCAAAAATATGCTGTGCTACAATGCAACTCTTGTTAAGGCAGAGGAGAGGGTATGCAAGCAAACTGGTGAATGCATCCTTTTATTGAGCAAGTGGAGAAGTAGAATCAGTGGGTTGAGCATCTGTCTGTATGCTGGCTTGCAAAAGCAGAGCAGAACTGCATTTGAAGTGCTTTCGGAAGTTTCTGCTCAGAAAAGAGAGATGGGAAACATCTGAAGAGCAGTGCGAGTCCAGCCGTGGCCTAGAAGTGGTCAGCTCACATCAGGGAGCTCATTGTGTGAGGAGACTGGGAATCCAGAGCAGCCGGATAAAAATATCGGAGAGTGAATGGACACAGGGAGTGATGCTCTCATGTGAAACTCTGTGGCGCGTCACATGGTGTTGAATATCTTAGCTCGGCTGCAAGAATAGAAAGCGGGTAAATGCAAAGCTGACTGTAGAGGAAAGCTGCTTGTGAAAGGGCATACAGGAGGGAAAAAGGGCTGAGCCAAAACAGGTTATTAGCATGCCTGCTTGATCCTAACGACCAGGATTTGCTTATACGCAGGCTCTCTCAAAGTGTGTTAGCAGTCATGCCTGCATGCTGAGTGTATCTTTACCTGTGAAGGTAGGTAAGGGCAAGGGTGTGCAGTCCAGATTTGGCTGCACCTATTTGTGAGCCCTGTTGTCATCAGTGTGTGGTTATAGGGTAGAGAAGCACCTGTAAATGTATTTCTCCTTATGTTACTTATGAAAAATGGTGGCGGTTTTTTAACATGGTAAACTCATAGGTTCTTGGGGTTTTTTAACTCTTACTATTAAATTGCACAAGTACTTTGCGTCCATATTTGAAAGGGGTTAGAAGGTAGGAAGAGCTCTCCATTTCTTACCCTGAAAGAATACTACCAGAGGGTTCACTTGAGTTTGTGTACACAAATAGTGACTGTTATTCTGGATGCTGTGCTGCTTCCAATTTTGGTAGCTGTAAAGGACTATACTTACCAGGTTGATTTGTTTTCTTTCCCCAGGTATGCTTGTCCTAACTATCAAACCCTTCATTGTTTATTTGAGTTGATCCTCAGCTCTTTCTCTGTGATTCTGTCCAGCCAATTTGTTGGCATTTCTGGTTTTTAAAATTGACATTTGTTAAGTAAAAAAGCATTATGAGAAAATAATTACTTTGTGCAAGTGTCTGCAGGCCACCTCCCCTTTTCCCTTTATTTTTAATTAGTGGCATGTTAATTCTGCTGAAGTAAATGGTAAAGTAAGTTACTATTCCACTGGGACAGAGGTGTTTAAATCTGGCACTGTTGAAGTGTTGCTGGTAAATGCAATTCATTACAGTGTTGGGAAGAAGTTAAATCTTTCTGCCTGATTCTTCTTTGCTCACACACAAAGTTAAAACATGACAAAGGATGGCTTGTGCCTTTTTATTAAACCTTATAGCCATCAATTTCAGTCGAGTTACTCTGACTGTGGGAGTCAGGATGCAGTGGTAGGGACACTGGCTCTGCAGCATGATGGCAAATTTCTGAAGTACGACATCACCCTGGTTTATATCGAGGCTGTCCTGGCTCCTGCACGATAATTTTCTTGCCTGGACCACAGTGCAGCTGTAGGAATGCATGTAACATTGTGCATCCCTCTATTAATAGAAGGGTTGGTGCAGGGCTTTCAGCCTTTACTGCACCCAAGGGTGGCTTCTTTGAGGGAGAGGATTAAAAAGAGCAACAGAACGCAATGGCAGCAGAGTCAGCCAGCCAGTGTGGGGAGGTGGGAGCGGAAGAAAGTTGAAAGAAAAGTTCCCCCTTTGCTGAGGATGTGAAGCAAGATATGGTGAATGTGTGGTGAGCTGTGTCCGTCCCCTTTAGGCACCAGGGAAGAGGAGGGAGCCTCTCCATCCTGCCTGGCAGTGACTTGGCTCCTGATGCTCTGTGCCCTTTTGATTTCAGCACAGACCCATAGGGATGGGAGAGCAGCAGGTCCTGCGGGGGAAGGAGGCAGGGGTGGTCATTGCAGGGCAGGAGGAGGATACGGGGGCATCCCTGGGGAGGGGTTTGCGGCGCTGCTGCTTTTCCATCACTCATCCACAGCAAGTGGGAGAGATTAGTGCAGCTGTTGGATGTTATTTCCCAGGGCCCTGGGTGTGGAGGCCAGGAAGGGTTGGGTTTTTTTTAATCCAAAGGAGATGAGTATCTGGACCTGGGTGGGGTTGCACAGGAGCAGAAACCACTTTGCTCTTTCTCGTCTCTCTCCCTTCGCCTTGCCCCAAAAGAAGCGAAACAGAAACAAAAGAATCCTTTCCTTAAGGAGAGTATGCCTGTAACCTGCTAGTTTTTCTTCTCATAGGTGGTGAAAACCGTAGTGTTTAAAACCATCCTTACTTCATCTGCCCCTCCTTGTCAGCGGACACTGCCAGTGCGGAGGCTGGGAGCCTGCTCCCATCCCCGCTGCAGACATGAGTCAACAGCAGGGAATCACCCATCCTTCCCCTCTGCCCAGTCCAATTATTTTTAGGTCAGCATAGGATTTTCTTTGCTCGTGAGAGCCACATTAATTCAGCAAGTAACGTGAGACAGAAAGGAGAATAATAATGACAAAGATTGAAATATATACAGTACATGTTAGGGATTTCAGTGGGAGGAGTTAGGCAACTTCATAACTTAATTGTGGGTTAATGACTTCTGTCTCAGGATATGTTTCATTCTTGTTTTGTTTTCCTTGCTTCTGTTCGTGGAAGTTGCTAAAGAGCACAAACTGGAAAGGAACAAAGTGGTACCAAGCTTTTTATTTTAGATAAGACCTAGAAATTAGCAGTTTGTTGACATCCACAACATGAGCAGCTTCCTCTTAGTGAGCTGCATGGGTGAAAACTTCAGTGTTTAGTCTGCTCTTGTGTGGTTTCAGAAATATAAGTAGAAGAATGGTAAATGTCATTTTCCCTTTCCCACCACAAGTCTCAGGTAATGCAGAGCAGAGTGTTTGTTTAATTTCTTGGTAACATAATGGTGGATATAAATATTTGGCTTTTGCATCTTGACTGCTGAAATATAAAATTTAGAAGGATTGAATGTTTGTCTGCATTACTCCTAATCAAAATCAGGGCTGATTAATTTTGCTTAAAATTTGGCTCTGCATTTCCTTTCTAAAATGTCTTTTCATTTCTTAAAGAAGAAAAGCTGTTTCCTGTGCTGACAAATTAGAATTCTCTCAGAGGAGAATGTAATGCAAGGCAACAGGCACTGCTTATGTAAACTTCTCTTGCATAGGTGCCACTTGTCAAAAGTGTAGCAAATCCTGGCTTACCTTTTGAACAAGCTTCACAAAGCACTGACTGTTTCTTAAAGCCTGTCAAAATGCTTTTATATCCTAATTAGCATTATAGATTTCAAGAATACTGATTTACTTTAGTAGAAAGCTTTTTAATGGTGTGTTTTTACACAAAGGCCTTGTCTGCATTTGAGGGAAAAAAAAAGGTTCACTGGTGTAGTAATAATTAAACAGACTTGACTATGTGATATGTAGCCTGAGCACCAAGGGCAGCCTGGTTGTTGCACTGATGTATTGTGGTTCTGCTTTTGTATTTTAGTAGTTCTGTTTTCTTACCCTCTTGCTTTGTACACCTCTGCCAGTGAGCCAGAGCCCTAGTATTACATTGGCAGTGTACAGGTATGAAGGACTTTGAAACATAAAGGCAATTGAGAATTAAGCTCGTTTTCAACTGCTAAAAGCAGTTTTTTCCTTTTTGCTTAAAATTGAATCTCTGTGCTTGGAACTGAAAAGCTTAAGCAAGATGAAGAAACGTTCATGTCGCCTAGAATTCCTTTCTCTTGTCCTTCTTAGACTGTGGGTTTAGATTTAAAAATACTGTAGGTGTTGACAGTACCTAAAGATGGAAAATAGTACTGATGACAAAACAGAGAAATTAATGGTTAGACTTTCTTTAAAAAAGCTGATGCTTCCAGTTAGGCATGGCAGCTTACTTCATTTTAAATTAACACAAGCCTTAGACAATGCAGCATGATGCTTGCCTTAACTAGTTAGGTTTTGACACTTAGTACCTGTAAGTTTTTCTTGGAGGTGCTATGGTCCATGTCTGCATCTGCATTGCTAATTGTGTTCAGAGCTCAAGTCATGTCACTTGTGAGAAATTCAGACTCCCTTACTACTGAGGTGAGGGGAAGAAACTCAGCAAAACCACACACAAAAGCACGAAAAAAACACTGTGCAGACACCTGGGCAAGCAAGGTGTGTGTTTTAAGTAGCTTGCATCTGTAGCAAGCCCAAGTGAGGTCTGCAGAGCCTGAGGGATCTTGTGAGCTGGTGGCACTGTGACACCCCTCAGCATCAAGAGCAGCTTTAAAATGACCTCCTTTGTCCTTGGCAAGCAGCATGGGCACAAGGTGCTGGGGCAGTGGCTGGGCTGCCTGCTCACCTGGGGAACCTGCCTGGAGGGGGCTTTTCTTGGGCTATTTTTATTCCAGATCTCCAAACTGGGTGCCTGTACAGGTGTGCCTGGACCACAGAGAAAGGCAGGACATCCACAGGTCCCTTCCCTTGCTCCAGCTCCTCTGTGATTCTGTAAGCTGTGCCACCAGGGCAAGGTGCTGAGCCAGGGCTGGGTGCATTTATATGCCCTGAAGAGCCTGTGTCTGGAGATGACAGGTGTGACTTACTTGGATGTTTCTCCTTTCAGCCAGGTGCATCTTCTTGCCCAAATGGAAAAAGAGCTTAATCCTTTTCCCAGCTTCTCTTTTTGCTTGCTGGTTCTTCACCCACAGCAAGGAAAATAAAGCAAGACTAAGGAAGAAAGTATATATTCCTTTTTTCAAGATACATTACTTTTGTTTGGGGGGAGGGAAGGTGGTTCCCTTGGCATGGAAAACACCGTTTTTAAATTGCAAATTTTTACTGTCCCGAGGCATAGCAGTTGATACAGGTGTACTGTGAAGGACTTTCACACGGATGTCTGCTCTGAAAGATTAACTCTCGAATAAACTCGTGCTTAAAATCAGCATGTTGTACAGCCGATGGAGGTAAAGGGAGTGCAAGGTGGATGAGGCACACCACCCCGTGCTGCAGGAGATCTGGATGCTCGTCAAGAAGCACTGGCTCCTGCTCTGGCCACATCTTGGGGGTACAGTGGCAGGAGCCAGCTCCCCCAGTAACTCTGTGTTACCTCAGTGGTAGCTGTGCCTGCCAGAAGCACTCCTTGCTGTCACACAAGGCAACTTCATCGCCTCTAAAGAAGAGTTTATTTCAGTAGCCTGCACCGTTCTCCAGGTGGCTGTTCTAACCCTTTAGTGCCCTCCTTCCACCAGCGGTTTTGGTGGTTGTGTGTGTTTTTGTTTTCACTGCAGATGAAAGCTTTGCATCATAGAACAGGCGCTGCCAAGTGAGCTGGAGGAGAGCCGTAGATCCTGATGCTGGAGAAGTATCAACGTGTTGGCATTTCCCCCCCACCACCAGAGATTGTTGTCACATTTAGCATACCTCTTTAAGTAAACATTAGCTTTGTAAATGGCATTGGTTTGGTATTTAATGGCATGCAGGAACTGTGCTGGCAATAATTGTAAAGGTAGGATGCAAGTGAATTGACAGGAGAGTTAAGGCAGATTAAAACTTCAGCACGTAATAATGTCCAAGCTTTCTGGGTACTGTGATAACAAAGGCCGTGTTATATACACTTCACACTTGCTTCTTTCACCACTCAGAGACAGAGTCCAGTTGCTTTGTGGGTGACTTGGTTATCTCTTCATTTTCAGGGAATAAAAAAATAGCTGTGGGAGTTTATGTAGTGATAAAAAGAACAACAATGGGAGTTTGTTGAGGACAGGACAGGGAGGGGGTGGTTTCAGAAGTCATTTCTAATTGCAGGATGTTTTTTCAATGAGTAGGCACATGTCCTTTTCCTTGATGTAGAGAGCAAAGACAGTATGGGGAGAACTAAAGCAGGGTGAGATGTGAAAAAACTGCTAGTGCCTATAATATTCTCACTGACAAAATCTGACTGCTTTACATACACTGGTGTTTGCTTCTGTGAAACCCATGCATTGGTTTGCAGCTGGACCTGTAACCACGAGGACCTGTGCTGAGTGAAACTGTGTGTCACTAGTTGCATGCAGAGTGGATGTGACCTGTCATGCTGCAGAGCTCAAATTCCAGATATTTAAAAGGCAGTAGGCTTGTTTACATGTTGGCCAAATGTTGCTGCATAGCCCTTAGTGCCTGCAGCACAGCTTTGATTGTTAAATGCAGTGTATTATGTGAGAAACCTTTGTTTAGCCGAATTTGGGGTTTGAGAGCTTAAGGAAAACAAGAAATCACAGCAATAAAGTGTGGGTAGAAAAAGAAATTGAATCTGCATTTTTCTTCAGGGCACCCTGTCTGTGAAGGTGTAAGAGTGTCACAAGTGTTGAACCCGTTTCAGGTCTTCATCCTCTGACCTTTCTCCCCTTCTGCTTTTCATTTTAAATCAGTTTATTTCTCATAACAACTTTGGAAAAAAAAATACACGGGAAGTTTATGAAAAAGCAGTGTGAGGAAGACTCTCACATGGGTATTTGAGTGGTGTGCCATAGAATGTTTTAAGCAGTTATAAAAGGTGCTATTTATACATTTGCAGCTGCTTGCTACTTAGGTCAGATTTAGCATCTCCTTGTCAATGATTTTTTAAAATTGTTATTTATTTCAATAGTCCTTTTTAATAAAAATGAAGTGGTATAAAGCCATTAAAATATTTTTGGTTGGAATAGTAGGAAGGTTGTCAGAAGGCTGTGGTCTCAGCTGCCATTTTGCTGCCTGCCCTTGTGGGTTTGTCAGTTCTCCTGTGCTAAATTCTTTAAACTTCTGGTGAACTTATTAGCCAGAAACTGGTAGAAAAGTGACTGTGACCGAAATGGCCTTTTTGTGGTGATTGGTTTTCGATGCGCTGTGGCTTTTTTTTGCATTTAGCAGGTTCTTGGTATCATGGGGCAAGAGGAAGGAGAGTGTCCTAAAGCAAGAAGGATGCTAGTTCTTAATCTTGCAGCAGTCAGGAAGTCATTTATATTTTATTCCTTTTCTTTCCAGGTGTGACATCTGTTGTATTACCTTTCGAACTCATCGGGGCTTACTGCGCCATAATGCAGTTATCCACAAGCAGCTTCCCAGAGATCCCATGGGAAAGCCTTTCATTCAGAACAACCCTTCGATTCCAGCAGGCTTCCATGACTTGGGATTCACAGACTTCTCCTGTAGGAAGTTCCCCCGCATTTCTCAGGTACTCTCTGTTCTTTATAGCATAAAATACCAACTGCTGCAGCACATACCTTATGAAGTTATTGAAGGATTCATCCTTGATGAGGCAGGGACTGCACAGAGAATATTTTGTGTAAAGCATATTATCGCTGTTTGTGTAGGCTTCAAACACTTTCTGCCTTTCCTTTTTCTTTTGTCATGTAAAGAATATTGGCACTGGGGTTTTTTTTCAGCATTCCAGTGGATAACTTTCAGTGTAAAGATGTATAAAAAAATGTTAAAGGAAAACTGTAGTTATATTAGATCCTTGCCCCTTCCAGCCTGCCCATTAGTTCTCTCTGTCCCAAAACCATCCCACATCTGAAATCGATAGGGAGGGCACATTGTAAGGAAGACAGTATTTATTTTAATTTACTCTTACAAGGATGTCGTTGTGGTATGAAAGCTTTTATTACAAAAAACTTGGAGCAGTCACCTTACTTACTAAACAGTGACATCTTCAGTGATTTCTTCACAAAACACTCCCAGGCACCTTTCCACAGTGTTTCTTATGGAATGTCTGAGGGGTTTGCACCTTTGAGGTGAAGTGAGTAGGGAAGGGTGAGGAGGTAGTCTGTAAATGTTTTTCTGAGAGGCATAAAGGTTTCTGTTGGATGGTATTACTCCCCCCTCTCTCAAACCTTGTCTGCCCTAGTTTGGGTCTGGATAAAGCTTCATATCTGTTATAAAAAAAGGAAAAAAAAAAAAGTCAACAGCACAGTGCAGCAGGACTGTGCTTAGTCAGTTTCTGCACTTATTCTGCTGGGATTAAAGCACTGATTTCCAGCTCTTCTTGGCTGCAAGGTGGTAGACCTGAAATTTGCTGCTGGTCCAGAGGAGCACATGAATCATTCTGTAAATCTATTACAGTTTTGGTATGAAAATTAAAAATTAGAAAAAAACACTTTTTGAAATTAGTGGCAGACATTTAAAGTTATTAAGGAATTGTTTTTTTCCTTTTGTAATAATGTTGCTTGCACTGAGACAAGACTTAGTATTTGGGGTATATAAAGGTCTTGCCAGCCCTCTACTAGTATTTTTCTAGGTAAACTTCCCTATCCAAAAGCATTTCTACTTTCCGGAGTTTCATTGCTCTGCTTTTAGGGGATATTATTTTGGTTGGTTTATATTGTTTTGCCCTCTTGGATGTCTTCTTTTAATTCTTTTTTTTTGCTTCCTCTCCTCCTGGTTTCTTTGTAGTAGTAGAGCTGAAGGGGAGGTAGTCTTACTGCCTGGTTTACTTACTGTATAGTTTACTGAACCTCCTGTCCTGTCAATGGCATGAGAGAGGTTTCTGATAGGGAAGTTGATGATGGAGAAGTATTTGAGAGTCTGAGCATCCATCTGAAGGAGTTTGCCTTTGTAGAAGGGGACTTTGGGAGAATCAGCCTCTAATTCAGATAGACCACTTAGGAGACTAAAGGCTGTGGAGCAGGAATACCTCCACACTGCTTAGGTGGTGGCTGCTCAAACCCCTTAACTTAGGCAGTGGAAGAGAGAGTGAGCTGTTTTTGTTTTGCAGGAGTGTGTGATGCCTTATAGTTTGAGATAATTGCTCTAAATATTTTTGCATGCCTTGCAGGTGTGGTGTGAAACAAATTTGCGAAGGTGCATCAGTGACTTCCATCGATTTATTTGCGAGATGTGTAACAAGGCATTCCCCATGCTTTCGGCACTCAAACTGCACACAGAAACTCACGTGATGGATCAGGGAAAAGACAAGCACAAGCCACAGTCCACGACCCCACATGGCGAGAGTGCAGACCAGAAAGCCTTCATGGCATCCTTGGGCCTACAGTACACCAAAGACATCAAGCCTGTCAAGCAGGAGGACAATACACAAGATGAGGTCCAAGAAATGCGGCTCAGAGCACTGAAGAGTAACCTACCTCAGGAACCTGGCAGCACCAGCCTGCTCAGCCTCTCTCCTCTGGAAGCTGCCTCCATGGGAGGGTCGTTTTCAGTCCTTCCCCCTACAAAAGAAAACATAAAGCTTCTCTCGCTGCAGCCTTTCCAGAAGGGTTTTATTATCCAGCCTGACAGCAGTATTGTGGTGAAACCCATCTCCAATGAGTCTGCCATTGAGCTGGCAGATATTCAGCAGATCTTGAAGATGGCTTCTTCCGCTCCTCAAATCAGTCTTCCTCCACTTTCTAAGGCACCTTCTGTCCCTGTGCAGTCCATTTTCAAGCATATGCCGCCACTGAAGCCAAAGCCTTTGGTAACACCCCGAACAGTTGTCGCAACCTCTACACCTCCTCCTCTTATCAGTGCCCAGCAAGCCTCCCCTGGCTGCATCAGCCCAAGCCTCCCACCTCCCCCTCTAAGGCTCATCAAGAACTCGGTGGAGTCCTCCTCCAACTCTCATCTCCCTCAACCAGGAGCCAAATCAAGTCCTTCCTCGCAGTTGCTCCTCCAACCCAAAGTAGAGCCTTTAACTCAGCATGAGATGAAGACACAGCTGGAGCAGGACAGCATCATTGAAGCTCTTCTGCCTCTGAGTATGGAAGCCAAGATCAAGCAAGAGGTCACAGAAGGAGACCTCAAAGCCATTATCGCAGGGGCAGCGAACAAGAAGACCCCAACGATGAGGAAAGTTTTGTACCCCTGCCGTTTCTGTGACCAGGTGTTTGCCTTCTCTGGTGTCCTGAGAGCTCACATCCGCTCTCACTTAGGTATTTCCCCGTATCAGTGCAACATCTGTGACTACATCGCAGCTGACAAGGCGGCGCTGATCCGGCACCTGCGGACACACAGCGGGGAGAGGCCTTACATATGTAAAATCTGCCACTACCCATTCACAGTGAAAGCCAACTGTGAGAGGCACCTGCGGAAGAAGCATCTCAAGGTGACCAGGAAGGATATAGAGAAGAACATCGAGTATGTCACCAGCAATGCTGCAGAGATGGTGGATGCCTTCTGCTCCCCAGACACTGTGTGCAAGCTGTGTGGCGAGGACCTGAAGCATTACCGGGCCCTCCGCATTCACATGAGGACACACAGTGGGTGCCAGAAGAAGAAGCCATTTGAGTGCAAGGAGTGTGGCACAGCCTTTTCGGCTAAGAGAAATTGCATTCACCATATCCTCAAGCAGCACTTGCACGTGCAAGAAAGGGAGATTGAGAATTACATCTTAACAGTGGACTGCAGTGCCCAGGAAAGCCAGACAGACCCTTCTTTATTGGAGGACAGCACTTACATGGACCACAAGCCCATGACGCCTTTCCTGGAGCCGCAGAATGGCTTCTTGCTTGGAACGCCATCTCACGTTTCCATCAAGCGTGAACCTGTGGGCAACTTCCCCATGGATTTTGATGAGCCGTTGGATTTTTCTCAGAAGAGCAAAAGCCTCAGTGCTGTGCAGGTGAAGCAGGAGAACCTGTTTGGCCCTTCTCCCCTGTCCCTTTACGACTGTTCAATGGAGCCTATCGACCTGTCCATCCCCAAAATCCTGAAGAAGGATAAAGATGATGTCCCATGTGAAGCCAGGAATCAAGAGCTGGCTGCTTCTGGGAACACTGATAAAGCCTATAACTGTCTGCAGTGTCCTTTGGTTTTTGGTGCCAATGGGAGCTCAGAGACAAACCGGGATGTCAGACATCCCCAGCCACTGAAAGGTTCATTGCATTTGACTGTCCCAATCATTTCCCCGGCTCTCCCTGGCAATTCTGCCTTGCTGAGACCCTTGAGGCCTAAACCACCACCACCACCTCTCTTGCCAAAGCCTTCAGTAACTAAAGAGCTGCCACCGTTGGCTTCCATTGCACAGATCATTTCATCTGTGTCTTCTGCTCATGCTTTGCTGAAAACGGAGGCTGCAGACACCAGTCTTAAGGCAGTGAGCAGCTCCATTGGGTGTGACAAATCAGGGAACGCCAAAGCTAAAATGACAATCATGACCACCGTTCAGAGAGACTCTGGCCTGCCCAGTGACCTGTCCCAGGCACGTGATCCAGAGCAGACTCCCATAGCTGAAGTTGGGCTGACTAAGAGAAGAGGTAGAAAGAAAGGAACAAAAAATAAGCCTAAATTCAGCAGTAATGTGGATTTGGAGTCAAGTGGGGAGTTTGCCAGCATAGAGAAGATGTTGGCTACCACAGACACTAACAAATTTAGCCCGTTTCTGCAGTCCACTGACAATTTCAAGGAAGAAAGTGGCAGAAATGGAACAAGTGAGGATGAGAAGGAAGCTGCCAAGGATAAGCTGCTGAGAGGGAAGAGGAATGCTTATTCAGACTGCCTGCAAAATATCCCCTGTCCTTACTGTCCTCAAGTCTTTCCATGGGCAAATTCCCTGCAGCAGCACATGCTCACTCACACAGGTAAGAGCACTTCGTGCTCACACTAGATTGTAGCTCCTGAGGATGTTCCTCATGGCAGGGCCTCTTTGTGGAGGAATCTTCCTCTCTTGTCCTCTCTCTGATGTCTGAATTGTATTCTTCATTATTCTGCAAATCCCTAGCTGTTGATGTTGTATAGTGGTGGTGGTAGATTTTTCACTAATGTGCCTTTGAGTATCAGAGGATAAATTAAACTTCTAATACCTGTTTGACTTCAGTGACATAACAGCATACTTGGGAAGAGATTCAGGTTTCAGTGTGCTGTTATTATTGTCTTGTCTTGAAGGTGAACATATGTGTTGAATATTTCATTGTGCCTTACATGGTTTGTTTGGCTGCTTCTTCTGCCTGTTCATCTGCATCAGTGATGATGAAAAGATCTTTAAAAATGAGAGTCAGTAAGTACAGAATTGTGGGAGGAAAAGAAAATAATATAGTGTTTAGCTTTTTTCTTTTTTTCTACTTGCGGTGGCTTTTATTTGACAGATCAAAGAAGGAGGATGCAAGAAACGGCTCATCCTGAGCATTACGTAGTAGCTTGCCTCTAGGAAATGTTTCTTCTCAGAGATAGACAATTAAAGGTGGGCACATGCCCTAAAGTGTGGAGATGTGTATGGAATCTCCAGTGTTGTGCCACTTTGTAAGTAACCTCAAACCTGGTGTAAACAAAAAGAGGAATTGGGCAGGGAGATTTATTCTAGGTCTGGGGTTATTTTTCATTTTTTCCTATAAAGGAAATACTACCTTGAATGCTGTGCCCATTTGAAGTTCACTCCTTTTTCCACCCACACTGTAATAAAGTAATTAGTACATTCTCATCCTGCTCAGAGAGAGTAAGGACAAAGTTCTACTTGCTGCTGCTCCCTTTTAAGTCAGTCACAGTTGCTGATGTTATTTTATACATTGTGCATCTCACCTCCTGGCATAAATACTAAAAATCAGGATATCTGTAAGAAACATAGGGGGTTTGAGTACTGCCTTATAAAAGTTAACATTTTTTAAAAGAAATTGAAGTTTCCTGAAGGAGTTGATTTATGTCTGTGCTAAAGAGGGAAACCTGAAGAGGTAAAAGAGGTTAGCTAGGAGGTTTAAAGGGAATCTGAGCTGTGGAGTAGTCCCTATTCCAGTTTGCTTTGGGTGACGTGAGGACATAACTTGTAAGGTATCAGTGCAACAGTGAAGCTATTGTTTTCTGGTCCACAGAGACCAAATTATTTCATCTTATTAAGCATACAGTTTACTTTCAATGGTGAAGGAGAGCTCTTTACTCACATCTCAATTGTTTTCCAACACCCTGGTCTCCAAAAAAATAGATAGTTACTGAAGAACTGTTCATGAGGCAGAAAACAATGGAGAGGCTTTTCCCAGACTAAGAGGTTTGACCTGCTTATTGATGGCAGACTTCCAAGGTAGCAGCACTGGTGTAAACCCTTAATGAACACAGGAAAGCGCACTCAGCCATGAATTATACTGGTAAAACTTGTCTCCCTTACGACCACTGGGCTTGGAAGGAGACACCGTCCTTTTAGAAGGCCTGTGCTGCAATCCCCATGAGGAGGGCAGGGGTAGCAGGGCTGGATCCTCACCACAGATACAAGATTTTTGGTGCTACTATAATCAGATTCCGGTTGGGGTGCTCTGGCAGTGATGATACCGAGCTCTTTGCTAATCTCAGAGCAGTGCTGAGAGAGGCTTGTTGCTGGAGGACCACCCCACAGCAAACTTTGACTGGTCTTGGGGCACCTGCTCTAAGGTGACATTAGTGGTCTGATTCCAAACTGGGTGTTTACAGCAGCTGGCCTGTGGCTGCACTGTCGATGAGGCTTTCTGGAGGGGAGAGGGAAAGGTAAGCTGGGAAGGTGGAGGAAATTTAGGCCACGGAGGTGGTGCCAAAGCAAGCTCTAGAATGCATTCTAGGTGGAGCGAGCCCTGTGTTTCTGTGGTGAGTGTCAGGTGCTGGTGGCGTGCAAGGAGTTTGGCAGCTCTGTGCTGGATGCAGCAGTTTGTTGGGGTTGTCTTCTGGGGGACCAAGTTGGTTTTCCCGTGAAGACATCTGCAGTGTTGTAGTTCAATGCAGTGTTCCCGTCCCCACCTGTTACACAGGCAGTGACTTGTTAGATAGCTCTGGTGTTTTAAAAGGAGTTGAGAAAAAATGTATTCACTAATCTTATTGTAAAGAGGAAAGGGGAACTTTATATTCTGGGCTTGATGGTTGCTCCCTGACCTGGGTAGAGAAAGGGCTGACAGGCTGATGTGAATGGGATAGATGATCCAAGCTGTTTGTGTTTGCAATCACAGCAGGCAGACTAGACTATATAACACTGCTTTAAAAAAAAACCCCAATGCAGTTGTTTGAGCTAAAAAGCAACAACTAGCTCTTCTTTCTTGCTCTTTCTTCCGTCCGTTTCTAGGGAAGTTGTTACTGAAATAATTTGTGTAAGTGGTCTAAGTTAAGTTGAGGAAAACATACAAAATCTTGGGCATTTAAGTGTTACCTGTATATTACCAGCTTTAAACTAGTGTATTTATACAGACATAAAAAGATTCTTGCCAGTGTGTCTTTCATGTTTAATAAAATTTCGACATGGAGGGCTCCTTCCATGTGGTGTCAGGATCATACTTCCCTTTTGTGAAAGTGCAAAAATGCACATGCTGACAGTAGCCCACATCCCTCATGCAACCAAAAGTCTCTCTCATGAAAGTCTTGCTCTTTTGTACCTCAATACCACTGCCTTTTTTTTTTTTTTTTTGTAATTCGAAAGCATTTCCCTGAAGAAGCCTACACCTTCCTTGCTGTTTTTTTATTTTAGTGCTGAGCTCACAAGTGGGGCACTGGGGATTTGGTATAGCTTGTTTTTATACAGTGTCAAACTCAGTACCTGTGTTTTGTTTGAACATGCTTGAACACTTGCTTTTAATACTTTCTTTCTCTTGATGTCTTTACTGTGTAATTTACTTCTCTGTGTTCCACTTGGTTTGCCTTTCTTTTTTGCTCTTCCCTCCTGGTCTTGACTTTTTTAGTTCTCAGAACAGCAAATAAGATGTGCCCTGAAGGTGATGCAGTTAATTTTGCTCTTTTTATATCATGTGCATCAGACTAGATTCAATATAATACTACAATAATGGTCTTTTTTGACCACTAGTTTGTTATAGATAAGCTAATCTGTTTGCAAAGATTTGCTTGAGCGTATTTTCGAAGGGATACTGATGGGACTTACTTGGCCTAAGATTATTTTTTGTAGAGAGTGAGATTTAATGGCAGAGGAGGTTTTTGGTTTGGTTCTGTTTTGCTGCTACAGCAGGAACAAACTGTACAAGAAAAGATCTATAAACAAAATAAAGGAATAAATAAATAGAATACAGTTACACCTAGCCTGTGAACCTGGTTGTTTCCTGTCATTTGGAGATCACAAAACATTAAAAAAAAAAGGACTGGAGGCATTTTTATTCTTGCTTTTACGATTTAAGTCAAAGTGAAGTTTTAAACATCTTTACTTTGCAATATTTGTGCTTACCATGGTGATAGTATGTAGGACAACAGTGGCAAGAGATACCATAATTAAGGACTGATCTTCTTACATGCTGTGATTACTCAGGTGATCCTGCACATTGAAAAGACTCCCTTCAAATGAGTAGCTTCCAGAAGTGTCCAGACTAGACTAGTCCTGCTGTGCTGCTAACCAAAGTTTACTGTCAGTTCTGAGTCAATATTCAGGTACAGATGTATTGTAATACAGGCCATGACTATTCTTACAGAAAAATCTAATAAAAAATAAAATCACATTGACTGTTTAGGTTATCTTCTAGTGAGTAAATATATTTTATCAGAAGAGCAGATGCCTTTAAGAGACAATGCAGGAAGTAGAGAAAACTATTTTTCTGAATTATTGTTTCTGTGCCCTTAGAGGTGACATTTTTGGAAAGCAGTCTGGTTTCCATTTGGGAATAGCATTGCAACTTGGGATGGGAGGATTGGAGTTTACACAGTAAGCAGAATTCATGTTTGGATTTTGAGACCTCTAACTAGGATGTTTGTGTGGAAAGAAGGATATTTTATCTGTTGCAAGTGTTGATCTGCATGACAAATAGTTGATACAAAAGTTGTAAAGGCTGAAAATATGAGAAAATTGTGAACTGAGACACAGGTTGAGTTTCAAATAATGTTCAACTAATCCTGTCACTGCACACTTGAAAAGAAATCTGGAAAGGAATTGGGCTATCATGAAGCAAAAGGGTTTCTGCTCAACTTTGAAGCTTTGTATTTGCATTGTGAATGAAGCCAGATAAAAGTGCAAAAAGTGGTGTTATTTGTAACCATAAATTTATGGTTGACTTAGCAGGCATCTAAAAAGAAAGAGTGACTTGAAAGCCAACAAAAAGATGTCCCATGATGCATCTAAAAAGTTGTGTTGACACTGGAAGAAAATTAAGAGAAAGAAACATCCCAAGATGTCTGCAAGATGCAGGGAATCCCTGGTACAGGTTGAGGTGTTAATTAGAACAGAACCAGCTTTCAGAAGATTAAAGTGAGAGAGATACCCACAAAGAGGCTGCTGGCTGTGGCAGGGGGTGGGTGGTGCGTGTGTTTTCAGAGGTTTTGGGTGTGAGGTGGAAGGTGTGACAAGAGCTGATCTCATTTTACAAGTAACTTTTTTCTCAATCTCTCTTCATCACCAAGATGGCTTGCACAGAATTACTTTCCTCATTTCACTTCATGATTCTGGTTTTTCTTTCAACTGCTTCTGTGCTCAGTCCCTTCCCTTGTTTTAGTCATTTAAATGAATTGCAGACATGAAAAACTTTCTCCTGTGGGGAAGTAATTGATATGGGGCTCAATTCCACTGAAGTCACTGGAAAGATGCCCTGTGGTTTTGATGGAAGTTGTGTCAAATTCACACAGGTGATAGACGTTTATGGAGAGGCTGTTGAGGAGCTTACAGTCAGGATATTGTGGTTGGTCACCAAGCAGTAATGGGGGAAGAGGAAATAAAACCAAGCAAGTTTCTTATTACACACTAGGAGGGACAGGTAGACATATATTTTATCTTGTGTCGGGCCAGAAGCCCTTCCCGTGTCAAAAATGTGGTGTTGTCTTTTCTACCAAATATAGCAGAATTTGCATAACCCTGGAGTTGCCAGCTGCTCCCTGAGGAGAAATGTGCTTATCCCGCAGCCTAAGGAAGAGGATGCTGGGTCTCACAGCAGCACATGCAGTTTTTCCTGGCTGTTCAGAATAGCAAGCCCAAGTTGTATTTAGTCGGACTGAAGGCTGAAGACAAGCAAAGCCATAAGGATGTGAGAAGTGCCCTGCCACTGAGGGCAGTGGTACTCCTGTCTCCAATGGTAGCAGTAGGATGTGCTATTTAGTGTGAGCATGTGGACCCAGCCACTTCCTCTGGTCTGTTCCCCTTAACTCTCTATCAGCATCTACAACTGGTTCATTAGGGTTGTGTGTTCGAGGGCACATCCCTGCCTGCTCCCTCTACTACCTATTTATGAAGCTGCTCTCTGCAAGTCCCTCTGATTGCTTTCTGAACCTGCTCATGTAGCCTGGCTATAATTTGGCTGCTGATACAGGCCAAGCCAGTGATCCTGGAGAGATGTCAGTGAGGGCTTCCAGTCCTTCTCTCTGACTGTACCTGCCAGTACCATATTCAGCATGACATAGGCATGTTTGATACCATTTTACTTTATTATTAATCTGCATTGATGCTCACCTGCCATCGTACTAGTGTGCTGACCAAATGGGATGAGTGCAAGAAGGAAGCTCAGCAGATGGTGGTACATGTCCCTTGCCTGAACAGTGTTTGCACAAGAAAGCTGTTGCTGTAAGGTGTTCACACCTCCAGTACAGACCGAGTAACAGCATTGCTTTGAGTTGGTTTCACAGGAGAATTGCTGAAGTAACAAACCTAAAAGCAACAAGAAGTTGGCTCTGTGCATCAGGGTAGTTAAAATTACAAATGAGTTATTACTGTCAACCTCGGGGTAGCTGCTGATCAGATTGCACAAAAGTGTGCACAGAATTTTCCTCTTACATCTCCATGCATCGGTTTGTTTGGGAAAGTCTGCTGTCTTTCCAGCCTCTCTCATCCTTTCTTCTTCTTTTAATATGGCAGGTTGCCTCGCAGTGATTCAAACATGGCAATACAGGTCTCAGTACTAGTCTGGCATTACAGTCTGCCATGCTGGGGACCTGTTATGACATGATTTGATCTTGCCTATCATGAGGAGACTAAGGTGCCTTGTTACCATGCTAACAGCCTGTAACTTCATAGGGCTGTAGCATGGTATCTGGGCTATCACGTGGGCTCATCCTGCCTGTGCAGACAACAGATGGCTACAGCGTGAGAGAGGACTCATGTTATGACATGATCCCCTCTCAGAACAAAAGTCTGCAGAAAGGGCTCTGAAAGTGCTCACCTCTGACAATTCTCACAGCAGAATGAAACCGAAATGTTCTGCGTGAGGACTTGTTTTACAGTCAGAGGGATCCTAATGCAGCTGAGCTGGTCGGTGGGGTGAGAAGGCAGCAAGCATTTCTGAAGCCGCTCAGAGGAGTGCTGGCACAGCATGCAGGATGGGTAGGACCTTGGTGGAACGTAGATGTTGTTCTTAGCAGCTGGCACTGGGCTGGTCAGAGTGGTTCAACCTGCCCCAGCAGACAGAGCCTTGGGCCATGGTTGAATAACACAAAGCACTTCTTGGCCACACTGGCTCAACCTGTTCCCAACTGTTCATCCCTGCAGCTGTAGCTGACCCAGCTGCCCCAAAAAATTAAAAGGGCAAGGGGAGGGGCTGGCAGCTGTGAGATCAGTTCCCGGATCTGGCTGATGGTAGGGCCCTAAAAGAGCACATTGATGCAGCTGGGGTGTGGAGCTGGCAGCATCTCCTGGGAGGCATTGGGGATGCTGCTGAAGTTAGCTTTGCTGTCAAATGTTTTGTGTCTTCCAATTGCAGCGTTGGACAGACAGCAAGGAGGGAGCCCTTATTCTGTAGGGCACACTGTTATCAGTTACCACGTGTGCTTTATAGCACAGCTTAGCCTTTATAACTGGCTTCACCAAGCAGTGTTTAATCCACTGTTTAATGGTCCAAAATCATTCAACAGCTTTGCACTTGTGGTCTCCCTCCATTGTCCAAGAAAAAACCGATTTCCAAGTCTGTGGAAATAAATTAACTATTTGAAACTGTGGCTTGGTTTAAAATGTGGTGGTTTCTCTTTCTGTGCTGGCTTGAAAAGGTGGGTAAGTAGCGTGCTTGGGGCTCACTTGCAGGGTCCTTGTGAGGGCTGTCCTTGGAAGTGAATAATCATCTGGATTTCACTGTATGACAGAAGGAAAGGGAATGAAGCGAGATGTTTGGATGGTGTTTGGTCAGCCATAAATAAAGCTTTAAGATGAAGCGTAAGACAGAAAGTGCAGTTCAATAGAGTGTCACTGGGAACAAGTTTATTGAGAGTTTCTTTTGGTCTTGTTTTAAACCAAAACAGTAACAGGATGGTGATTTTGAATAGGATTCAGAGATGGGGAGGCTGTGTAAGTGGTGGGGCTTGCACATATCCTTGCTGCATGGAGAGGAAAGGAATGGTCCAAAGCACCTGAAGTAAACTGAGGACATCTCACCTGGCTCACAGCAGTCATACCAGGGGAGAACTGTAGTGGCAGAGAGCTTTACAAGGAAACTGAAATAACTTAATGAATTGCTTGCTTTCGTCATGTTGTCTCCTTAGGGCTTTCTGAATGCTTCCTTCTTGCAACAAAATACAGTTGACAGAGAAGAGATACGGGATGGGAATGGGGTAAGGGATTATCTCTTACGTAATAAAGAGACTTTGCTAAGGAAAGATCCCTTTCATAAAGAGGCTTGGCCCTAGTGTGAGAGGATCCAACACAACTACTCTGTGCTAACTAGGCAAATATTTACAAAGTAAGTATACTCAACAGTGAATTTTCCAATTGGCATTTAGCGGAATTCATCTTTGCTCTAGTTATCTGCCACTCTGTGATCCCTCCAGAAATCATGTGAGACCAGGGTATAATGAGGGACTTTTTCCAAACTGTTCTAGCTGTTTGTACCTCTGAACTACATTTGTGGGTATTTCCTAGAGGGCAAAGGGCTTGAAACTGTGTTTTCAGTGTCAGGCAGAGTATAGCAGCTGCTTCAGAGCCAAAGCTCAGGGTAAAAAAGAGTTGCTTGCCACTGGGAGTTGGCCCAAGTGCTGGAGCTGTTGTATGGAGGATACTGAGGAGATGGTGTGCAGCTTGCTGATTGTGTTGTTGGTTCTACATCACACTGCCTTTGTGCTGGAAGGTGGAATTCATCATATAAATAAATAAACAAAGTCATATTTCACCGTGAGCTGAAAATGTGGGATTTCCTCCCCCAATGCAGATTTCTCCTTGGTAGGCACAGTCAGAGCTGGTCCTGAAAACTTTCCTTTGTGACTTCAGCTGCTCTCTTGGAGGTACCAGAGGATCATACCTTGTATGAAAGGCAACAGTGTTTTTTCCCCAGAACTAGTTTTCTCTTTTCTCCCCAGATATATTCAGCTCCATTTGCTGTAAATAGTCCTTTTCTATCTTGAATGTTTTCATGTCAAAAGGCATGTAGATACGACCGAAGCTGCCTTAACTGTGGGCCGATTAAATATTTAACTTGTGTGTGTGCATGTGGTGTAATGAAGGTGGCTGAATTTTAGTGTTTAGAGTGTTTACAATTAAAACGGACAAAGATAACGCCCAAAAATTTGCGAGTTGACTCTGCAGGTCAAAAAGATGTTTTCCAGTTCGTGGGTGGAAGTAGAAGCAGCGTTGTGTGAGTGGGTCCAAAAAATCCCAGATTTGCTAGAACTGCTACCACCTAGTGGTGGCTGCCTGTATTGGAAAACACAAGACTGGCTGGGGTTATTTCAGTTAATGCAGGGAAAATAGTAAATCATCAGCTCATCTGACTGATAATGCCAGCTGCTTGTACAATATCCATTTCCAGTGCTCTCTCTGCTCCAGTTTGCAGGATCATTTGTGTGATGTGTTTTCTAACACTTCTCTTGGGATGTCAGGAATGTTTTTCAATAAACATTTGCTTTAGCCACAAAATAGTTCTCGTTACACCCTGTTTTATCTCATAACTCCTTAGCATCTCAAGCTCTTCTCTCTATTCCACCGTAGTTACAGGAAAACAAAAAAACAAGGGAAGAAAGAGTCAAACTGGCAGGCTACCCACCTTGATCTGTATTTGCACTTTTACCTGAAATTCTCCACATTTGATACCTCTCTTCATAATTTGGCTTGTGTGTGCAGGAAGGCAGTTTCCTCCTCTTCCTCTTTCTTGCCACCTATAAAAGATTAAGCAGATTCTTCTGACGGGGCTGACCAAAGACTGCAACTTGAATTAGAAGTAGACTTTAGCAAAACAGTCTTTTCTTTCCACAGTTTGAAGGAAAAATGATTTTGGCTACAACGACATAGTGGTTTCTTTCATGCAAGCGGAAAAGTTTTTGGATTCTCAGATGGAGTCCTTGAGGTTTTGCTTATGAATACATCTCATGAGAAGGTCTTTTTTTTCGCCAGGAACTGATGAGGCAGCAGCTGAGTTACCAGTGGTTGTTTTGTGTTGCCTTCTTCACTATGTCCCTGCCTCCCAGCTTGTCTCCTCTCTCTCCCTTACCTTGTGCATCTTTTTTGACTCTGATGTCAGAATTGACATCATCAAATAGTGTCACCTTCTCCATTGTGGAGGAGTGACACAAGTTCTGTTTGTCCATGACAAGGTAATGTATTCTGCTCCCATGGTTGCTGAAGAAGTGGGGGTGAGTGGGAGCCTGGGCAAGTGGGCTTCTTCACTCTTGTCCTCTTGATTCACAAAGTGTAAATATCTGTGGGATAACAAACGGACCGGAAAGCATTTTACAACCTTAGTAAGTGAAAGATGGGAAAGGGACAAAAGAAACGGCAGGCCTTTCCCATGCATCCTGTTTCCTTCACTGCCTGGAATCAAATGACTGCTCTGCAGCATAAATCAGCAAAATGCTGGAAATGGGAATTCCCATCCGAAGGCATCTCAGCCTTGGATGATGGCAGGATGTTTGTCCAGCTCTGAAGGCTCAGTCAAAATCCTCCTCTTTGTGTAAGATACAAGCCTGCTGGAGTTGTACGGCCAGCAGGGTTTTTCTTGCTGCAGATAGGCATGTCAGCAGAAAAAAACACATAGCATAGGCCAGGCCTAACCTCTGCCGGAGTGGATGAAGCAGCTGCCAGTGCAAGACTACCCCTTGCAGCTGTCCCTTGAAGCAATCCCACACCAGACCTGACACAATTGTCTTCACAACTGTTTTGTTTACCACGCACCTTCACAGCTCCCCTGCTGCTCTTCCAAGTCCATCAGAAGCAGGGCTGGGCTGATTCTCACCCATCCCCAGAAAACCAAGATTTGTGCAAAGCACCTCACTGTCTCCCCAGCTGCAAAACTGACTGCATGGGTTGGGGATAACCACAAAGCAGCTCAGCTAGTCAGGAACTGACACTTGACATGAAGTACATGCATGAAGTTTCATTATGGGCCTGTGAAAGTCCTTCTCGACAAGGCAGACAGCAGGTCTGGTTTGTGCAGGTAGGAAGGAAGAGCACTCCCCCAAGCACGTACACGTGTCGACATGTCGACATGCTCCCTGAGTTTTGAGTGTGTTCATTCAGGGGTGCTGGGCTGTCTGCAGAGGAGAAAGCCTATGTACATCCATGTTCCCAGGGTCTGCAGTGGTCTTTGTCCTCCCAGAAAGCATGTTTAAGGGTTTCTTTTTCTCGATGCTGACCTCATCTGTTTGCTGGTGCTAGTAGGGCAGCATCACTTACCTGTGGACCACTGATCCCTTGAAGCATTATTTCTTGTCCTCAGGAAAATGCAGTTGTGGGCCAGCCATGCAAGAACAGAGTAACAGCTGGGAAGGGGCCCAGGGCACAGAGGAGAGGAAAGGAGGTAGAGTTCGAGTACAATTCACTGAAGAATGAGTATAGTAGAAGTAAAATAATATATGTGTGGAAATACTAGAAGCAGAAGGAAAAAAGGTTAGGGAAAAATTAGAAAATTGTGTATAATATATGATGTGTTGAATATAAAAGTTGAGACTTTTGTACTGAGAGTTTTAAGACATACTGGTTTTGGCTTGCTCTTACTTAAGTGCTACTGGTGGATATTTTCCTCACTCACTTTGCTCCTCGTATTTCCTGTTGAAAAACCAGGAAAAAACTTATTCTTCATCCACTGTCTTCTGTTTGATCAGTAAAGAGTTACAAAACATCTCTCTGCGTACGATAAAAGAGGAGCTTTCTCCCATCTCAGCTTCCTTGTGCTCTTCCTTCATCTCCATCCTAACAGAGCTCACATGGTTTCCTGCCCCACTCCCTAATGAACCCCCTTCGTGCTGTGCTTGCAGCCTTTTTTTGGCTTAACACACATCCCGTCAGGGGAGCATTTCCTGACCTCTCAGGGGACGAGACAGGGCAGCCCACATCTGCCAGGAGGTGCCCCTCATTTCACTGAGGGCAGGGGTACAGCAGCTGGTTTAGGTGCTTCTCTGTTGGTGTCACTTCAAGGTCTTTGCACCTCACACCCACTTTGCTGTCTGTCCCATTTTTGTCCGTCTTCCACTGGCAACAAAAGACAGCTGTGGAGGAAACTCCCCTTCCCTGTTGGTTCCCTTCCCTCCTAGCCTGAAGGGGGCAGTGATTACAGGATCACTTTAGTCCAACATAAACTTGTGCTCTGGTCAAAAAGACCCTGTGTGATTGTTAGGGCCGTGCAAGGGCTGTGGTGGGAGTGGATCGCCAAGAAGAGACCAAGACCCTTCCCAGAGCAGCAGGGAATCACATCGGTTGCCTTTAATCCTTCCTTTCATCCCTGCTCATGGGCCAAAGAGACACTGCTGGCGAGAGCCAGATGTGCATTTGGAAGAAGTCAGCAGGCAGGAACCCATGGCCGTGCTTCCTTTTTAAACATCTTCCCTGAGTAGATACGGCCTGGGTTTGGCTTCTGGGCTCAGTGCCTTGCCTGTACTGGCAGCTGCGAGACCTGGCTACCTGTGTGTAACCAGGAGCAGCATGCATGGGCCTTGCTCCTTATTCATGCCTGGCTCCCATTTCTCTGAGTCGTGGAGCAATGCTCCCCCTTAGTAATTATACATTGGCATTTCAGCTTTATTTGTAAATTACTTATTTTTTGTTTATAACAGCTTTCTTTTTTTTTTTTTTTTTGCCTTAATATAGCCAGGAGATAAGCAGTGAGTCAAAACACAGAATTGAAATGGAGATTCATAGGGCACTTGTAGGTGACCTCTGTTTTCAGGTGCCCCCATCTTCAAATTCTCTAGCATTATACACAGATTATGGCTCGCTTGCGTGTTTTAATGGGCAGATAATTAGATGAGCAATGAACTCTGTGGAAGGCTTTTGTGTAATCCACTGTCTCTGTAAACGGATCTGTTTTGATTAAAAGGTGAGATTATTTTTTTTGACAGGTCACTTCTCCCCCTTCCACCCTCTCAAGAAAAGCCATATCAAGGATTATGCACAATTATGTGATTGTTCACTATCACCAGAAATGCTGCTACGCTTTGGCATTTGTTTAATGGCCATTTATTATCTCTAGTTTGAGGAGATGGGGTCAGTGCAAGTCATGTTGCAAGACTACATTTGAACTGATAAGTGCCTGAGAACTACCGTCTTATCTCCTGTCATTACTCCTTATGAAAAAACCCCTGTGATAGGAAATCTGCGCAATTTGGAGACAAGCACATGTTGTACTGTGTCGAACAGAGAACTTCAGCTGCTATTCTAGAGTTTCTAAATCCCTGTAGTTCCTCAGCAGCTCTTGGGCTTGCAGATGAATGTTGAAATGCCTGGTAGGTTGTGGGCTCCCTTGGCTGCACGCTGTCAACAAGAAGGAGGTGGGGTGGAGGATTGAAAGCAAAGGAAAGTTTCAGCTTCAAGAAAGCACAGCTTGCAAAGTTCGTGTCCTGGAACAGTTGCTGGGCAGTGGCTCTGGGGATGCAGTTACATGCCATGCATCATCAGCAGCTTTGGCCTCCAGAGCCAGTCCAGCTTATTTCCTATTTACAAGTACACTATTTGTGTAGAGTTTGGAGAGGGTACAACTCCAGCCCTCTGTCCTCCTTAGGCACCTTATCTGTTTTAATTTTTTGGACACATGTTATGTCTTCAGCAACATAAATTCTGCAGACCAGTAAGGAAGCAGGGGACATCTTTAAGGACCACAGGTGATTTTTGCCTTTTTGTTGGGGTAATTGTAAACCAGTGAAGGGTGCTGCCTGTCACTGCCCCTTGGCTGTATGTTTTAGTTCCACATGGCACATCAGAGAGCCAGGTGTGGATGAACTTCTGCATCTTCCACTTTTATAGCACATACCCAACTTTTTCAACCAACTTCTGTGTTACTGCCTGCACTAATCTCTGGTATTTAATTGTACCAGTTGGTTGCTTGAGGCTTTTACATTCCCTATGAAAAGCATTTCCTGCTACACATGAATTAGTTTGATTGATATGCAGGTGTATATTACTTCAATCTGTGTCCATATTTTTCATACACAAGTTCATTAATAATACATTCTTGTGTCTCTGGAACAGTGTATTTGTGAGAGTAGTGACCTCAACGCTTCTTTGGCGTCTCAGCTTTTTGTGTTCCCTGGTAAAAATGATTTCAAGAAACTGCCAAGATTGTGAGTGTATTGTGGAAAAGAAAGCATTTTGTTACAGCTTTTGTATCATGTTATTTGGGTTCTCTTGTATTTTGATCTCTTTTCTGCTCTAAGTTACTGCTCTAGGTCACAGATAAGAGAAACATATGTTGGGATGCTTGATCAGAAGCAATGCTCGTGGGCCCGTGTGTGGCTTTTCCCCTGGTAGTTGGGAATTATCAGAGAGTATCCCACTGAAAGTTTCTCTCTGTTTCCTTGCAGACAGCCAGGCTGATGCAGAGACACTAGCTACAGGAAACAAAGTCCTGAACCTGACCTACTGCGAGAAGGAGCAGTCAGAGGAAATGACAGAGCTACCAGGGAGTGAGTGCGGCCCCAAGGAGGAGCAAAAGGCTGACTCCCTTCTGGCAGAAGAGGATGCTGAAGAAAAAGTGGATGGATACGAAGAGGGCCCTGAGGAAGATTGTGTAAGTAACAAAAGTCTTGACCTCAATTTTGCCAGCAAATTAATGGACTTCAAGCTGGCAGAGAGTGGCCAGAACGCAGGCAGCAGTTCTCAGACTGAAAGGAAACATGCCTGTGACATTTGTGGCAAAACCTTCAAGTTTGCTGGCACTCTTAGCCGTCACAAAAAAGCCCACATTCGTGAGGACAGAAAGGATGAAAGGAGCAGTGAGGATGAAAGCAAAAGCATTCAGGATGATGCAGGAGCTCCCTCGATGCAGGACTCTGGTCTTGAGCAGGAAGAGTCTCCGTTGGACTTGAAGGTAGTGGAGTCTCCTGTGGACTATGAGGCAACAGGAAAGGAGAATGAAGAGAGCGAAAGCATCTCTGAGGGGGAAGGCACAGAGAGAAAGTCCACTGAGAAGAGCAGTGATGACAAAAAACCAAAGACTGATGGGGCTAAGAGTACTGCAAAAGCAGACAAAAGAAAGAAAGTCTGTACTGTGTGCAACAAGCGTTTCTGGTCTCTGCAAGATCTGACGCGACATATGCGGTCTCATACAGGTAAGAGGAGGCTTGAGAGCAGAACAGATCATGAGCAGGTCTGCCACCAGACTGAGGCATCTGCTCTGTAGGTGCACTCTGGCTGCTAGGACTTGAGGTTGGAGGCACTGCTTTTAGTCCTATGGGTGTCTAGCAAGGTGTCTTCTCTGCCCCAATCCCCCATGCTGCATACAAAGCCTATGGAGGGAGCAGGAATTGCCACCACTGCCTTACCTTCAGTTCCCAAACTGTTTTTCCCCATGCTTGCTTGCAGAGTTTATAGAGGTGTGGACATCCCCAGGAAGTTGTTCCATCCAGCTTCTGACTCCCTTCTTACCTGGCCACCTTCCCAATATTTTGACAAGCAGTAGAGAAACCTCTCAGTATGTGATAAAACTTGATCTCTGAGTGAAAGTTTAGAGAGAGAGGGAGAGTCTGGTTTTGTCTGATTATCTGAGCCTAATACGGGTAACATGCTGGAGCTGTGTTTGACCTGCTGTTTGGGTGACAGGCAAAGCTATAAGTGGGCACTTGGGCAGGGAGGGTAGAACACCAGTAGGACAATGCTTGTCTGATGACTTGATGGGGCTGTGGGATTGCTTTATGCAATACGCAGATTGCAGCAGTGCCTTGCAAATGAGATGAAGCCAGCTCAAAGGTGTATTAATCATTCATCCCTATTAGTGCATCCTTATTAATTATGTATTTTACCTGCTGGCAAGCTGCTCTGACGTGGGAAAACTAGTGCAGTTTGACATTTTGTATCTTTTGAAGGTGCTCTCTGCTGAAGGCAAGATCTTTGTGGTTAACAAAATATTTGTGCTGTAATTGACAGTGATTTTTTGTTAACTACACCAAAGAGTAGTGCCTGAACTAGACTCAACCTATTGAGTGGGAAATTGATCTGTTTTCTTCTGGCATTGAGCCACAAGTGAAGCGGGACAGGTCCTATTCTTGTGCCTGTTTTCATACTGGTGCAGAAGCTTTGGGAAGTGCTAATATCTACAGTACTGAGCTTCACCCCCAGATGATTTGTGCCTGTGGAGATTCCCACACTCTCTGTTTTAAGTGTTTTCATTGCACGCTGAGTTATGTGGGACTCATCAGGATGTTTCTTTCCTGTTTGTTTCTCTTACTTATTTGACACTGAAGGATGTTTTAGCATAGAATAGATGTGGAATAGGAACGTGGGATAGTGCGTTCTTCAAATTTAATAAATGTAAATACCACTTATCCCTCTGTCAGATCAGTGTATTTTCAGCTAAGGATTTTGTGCCAATACTGTGGGTTGACTCTCCTCCTTCTCTCCTTCCCCCTTGTGGAGGTTGCACATTGCTTATTCTTCAGTTTCAATGTGTGGATTTTTTTAAAGATAACTGTAAGGTTTTGGAATTTGTTTACTCAGAAGAGGAGCATTTGGGACACACTGAAGTGTACAAGAAACCACTGCCTTCCTACTGAATGGCAATTGGGCTGGAATTTTTTCATTCCCGCAGTGCAGGTGCTTCCCAGCAAGTAGTTGTGGTGGTGCTGCCTGCCCAAGGACAGGGTGGGCCACAGTGCTGCATCAGCCACACTCAAGTGCCAGATGGGCAAAGGCTGTTGTCTGAAAATGCTCCTGGGGAGCTGGTACCCTCCCTTTACAGCAGGTGCCTGAGCAGGGCCCTGGAGAGAAGCATTTCTGAGGAGCATTAGGCTTCCCCCAGCACTTTTCAGCCAGTCACTTCAAGTTTGTACTGGGTTTTCTTTTAATTATCCCAAGCATTATTGCAAGTGAACAGTGAGCCACAGATGTCTTGTTCTAATGCTCATTGGCACAAAGTGGGGTCTTGATGGAATTGCACCACTGAAAACTCTTGAAGAGGTGCAGTTGGGAAGAGAGGATGGGTTGGGGAGGTGGAGTTGGGAAAAGGAAGATGAGTTGGGGTGGGACCTTTGGTCGGGGCAGACAGCACCCTGGGGCACTGTGCTTGGCTGGGGGGGAATTTTGTCTGAGGCTGTGGCTGCTTTGTTTTCCAGTGAGTTCATGCTTAGGAAAGTATTCAAGCATCTCAGGGGCAAAAAGCAGCTCTGAGATCACAGGAAACTACCTGATTATGGCAGAGAACGCCTGCAGATGCTCTGCAGCTTAAGATTGCAAAATAAGAGGAAGAATTTTGTCCTGCAAGTAGCATTTCTGGAATGTCTGTGGGGAGGTTTTTTGGAGGTTTCACATGTCACAGCTGTCCTAAAGCACCAGTGGGTGAGGAACACCAGCAGCTCTGTAAATAACATCCCGAGGCAGGTATTTTTCAGTTGGTCAGTAAATTTTGACCACCTCTAACAAGCACCTCCCATGTCCCACAAATGCCTGAACTAGTCTAGGTCTTTTAGCTGCTCTGTGTCCACTTTGGAATGTGGTGATACTGTCTCCTGCTTCACAGAAAGAGGAGGGAATGTTGTGGAAAGGGCGATGCCTGACAGCTTGTCTTTGACTTTGGTGATTCGAACATTTCATCCTTGCCCACCTGGCAGCATCTAAGAGAGAGGGAGATGATTTCTCATGTGCTGTTGACCACAGTTACCTGGGCTGTATCCTCATCCTTCCATCCAGACACTGACTGCAAACTTCTTCCAGAAAAGTTGCTGACTAAATTAGACAGAATGCTAATGAGCACCTGGTGCTTACGGTCTTCCTCCCTCCTTAGTGCAGGGCCTTGCCAGGCTTGTAGCTATCTCAAGACATTTAGTTTTGATTTTTCATTTGTGCCATAGATGATTTACCTGTATTCCTGTGTGCACTCCATCAGCTAGTTTGCTAAAAAATCAGCATAAATGCTACATCCACATTTGGTACGGGTATTGAATTTCCAAAGTGCAGAGTGTTTTACGCTGCTTGAAACAAGAGGGGGGGCACTTTTGTGACCTTGCAGCTGACTTTGTGCTTTGATTCTCTTTTAGGTGAGAGACCTTACAAGTGTCAAACCTGTGAACGGACCTTCACTCTGAAGCACAGCCTGGTTCGTCACCAGCGCATACACCAGAAAGTCAAAAATGCCCGAAACCACGGGAAAGAGAGCGACAAGGAGGAGACCCAGTCGAGGTGTGGAGAAGACAGTGAAAATGAGTCTAGTCACAGCGGCGCCAACCCCATCTCAGAAAATGAGTGCGACTCCGCGGGGCATGTTGGTTGCCACGCACCCCTCATGGGAGGCCGAAACGAGTCCCTGGCCAGCATGGCCATGGATTCCCCCTGCGGAGAGGAGAGGAGTGGTGCCTGCCTCATGGAGCCCACCAAGGGTGTGCAGAAACAGACCACAAAAGACCAGGAAGCCCGGGGTAGCTCCGAGCCCTCGGGTTTCATTCAAGACTTGCTGGAGATGCACAACACGCCATCTCCCATGAATCACATCCTTGCCCCTGCAGACAGTGCGCCTCAGCTCCTGGGGGTTGAATGACTTGCTAGGAGGTTGGGCCCGTCCCAACAGGCAAACTGAAGCCAGCAGAGCAAGGTTTCTGGAGTCTCGTTTTGGAAGAGCAACCTACAGCTACGGGGAGAGTATGGCAGACTGGACACGGTGCCATATGCCTTTCAGTATAATAATGCAAGAGACTACAGTATATACTGATTTGAGTGCCTTACTACTTTATTAGATCTTTTGGTATTATAGATTTTTTCAAAAATGATTTTAATATTTTAAAGAATTATTTGGAGAGGACCCTTTTTCATTTAAGCATTAATGTTACCTTTTGTATTGGTGTGCGTGAGCTTGTTCTTGTATATCTGTGATAGTCGCTGTGTTTGTTCTCTGAGCTGGAATTGGGGGCAGTGGGGTGGGAGGCCCTTGGATACCACAGCCAATAACTGGAAGAAAAATGATGTGAATTTCATATGAAATAGTCAGAGGAGATGCAGAGGAGATGTTGATTTTATTGTTTTTCCTCAGTAGATGTTCTTGCATTTGCCACATGGTGGAGCATTAAGCCTGTGCCAGGCCTGAACAACGTGGCAGTTGAAGGTGTTCAAAGTGGTTCCAGCCAAAAGCAGGAAACACAATGAATTTCAACCTCATGCTTGTTTCCACTTTTCCGCATTAGAAATGGTCTTCTAAATCCTAGGGGTTTTTTCTGGCCGTCATGAACTGAGTGTGTATACAGAGAAGAGTTACATAGCAACGTAACCTATGGAAATTATGCACCCGCTGTTACATATGTTTGATTTGCTTCAGTATATTATTATTATTATTTTATTAT
>VWZF01001077.1:0-45785 GCA_013396755.1 Sclerurus mexicanus
TTTGCAATTGTGGGTGAACCCCTGAAGCCTGTGCAATTTAGGTGAGGTGCAGCGTGCGCGGAACTGGCCCCACGCTTTACTCCTAAGGTTCATCTGCTATGGCCAAGTGAGCTTGGACGGTGACAGCAAAGTCCTCAGGATGTAGATTTGGTTTGAGTATCCTTCTCTAAGATGGATGGCCTTACAGGGCTAAGCAAGCTCCATCTGCCCGGGTTTGAAGTTAGAGTTGTCCTTCTCCTAGGATAGTTGCCGAGGGGCTAGCGAGCCCATCCTGCCCATGGACATACTTTGACCCTTCAGTTGAGACCTGACTAGCATGGGAGACCCTACCAGAGGCATGTACCCCCACCAGCACAGCTTGCAACCTCATACGGGCACGCAAGCTTCTCCCCCACAACAAGGGGTTGTCCATACACTTTTAGTAACTGGTTGTTAATTGAAAAACATTTAAGTTAGACCACTGAAATATGGGGCTCACTGTCTACCATATTTCCCTGTTTTCAGTCTAATGGCCTTTCTTCACCAAGCCTTGTCTACATTTACTTGTATACTTACTTTCTGTTGTGCTGAGTCTTCTTAACAGATATGTTTTTCCTGTTTGTAAGAACAGTATAGATTTCTTCTGAAAGTATGTGGAAAAAATAAAACAGGACATCCATTTTATATTCCTCTTATGAGCCTACCCAGGTCTTTGTAGAGGTAAAATTAAGTTCTGGTACCCCACTTATAAAATTATGTCATGCAAGGTCATAATTTGACACTGAAAACAACAAGAAATGTTCCTGTTTATAAAAAGGAGCAGATTTGAGAAGTTTGAGGACTGGCAGATGATCTTTGGTATTATTCAGAGAGAAAGCTCTTGGCAGGACAAACTGAGTGTTTATTTTTTCTAACAGGTGTTAATGTAGTATGGGTGTTAGTGCTGAGCTTATTGGTTTATTGTAATATATATCATGTATTACATTTTGTAGTGTTATATGAATTATGCCTTTCATAAATATGAAAAGCTATAATGCTGAGCATTGTACAAAGCAAATATGATTAAAAATAAAAGCAAGATTTGGAGAGCTCATAAAACTTCAGTATTGTGCAACTCGAAAATTGGTCATGTTGTTCCACAAAAGTAATCCTAATGATGGAATTATGTGTTTCCAAAGGGTAGCCTAAAAGTCTGACACTGAAGGGAACGTGATTAGATCTAGCTAATAGGAAACCCAAGCCACACAGCTGCTTGAAACTTTGTCTTTGCATTCTTAAATAAGTGACATTGCCATGTCTCTCTCTTCTGATTTTTTATTTGAAAAATAAAACACAGGTTTGTGTCAGTTCAGAATGTAAAGATAGAATATTTTCTTCCTGGACTGCTTTTTTGGACTTCTATCTAAATTATGCTTGGCAACATCTGAAGTTCCATGTTTGGTTTTCTTAACTTTCTTTGTGTTTCCTGCCTCAGGAGGCTCTTAAGGACTTTATAGGCATAGAAGACTGAGAATGGTGGCAGCAAAGGTCTTCTGACATCATATTAGATTCCATTGCGAATGCAAACTCTAATATCAGTGAAAAGCAGAAGGGATAAAGAGGTTACTTAGATTAATTTTCTTTTAATTAAGAAGGTAACAGCCTAATAAGATATTAGAATTGCAGAAGTCAAAATATAAAGAATGGGAAGAGGAATAGAGGCAGCACATGAGTAGAGGGACTAGAGTAAAAAGAGGAAAGATTACAGTCCTTAGAAAGCAATGAAAACATGCAGGTTTGAATGTGAAAATAACTGCCTATATAATAAGACAATATTGCATTGTCAAAGAAGAAGTTCTGTAGCCCTGTTAGAAATGTTGAGGATCTTTTGCCTTCATATCCAGCAGGTTCACTGTTCCCTGGGGATGTAGCAGCTCTTTTCAAACTTCATGATTCCAGTTTCCCATGTGACAAAACCTCTTCCACAATATCATTTCAATACTCCAGAAATAAAAATGGTAAACTTTGAACAGTAAATCACTCATTAGAGTTGCTAGATAAAATCAGAGCTCAGAATTCAATTGGGATGTGAGGACAGAAAGATGTCTCTTAAGAAGTCTGGATTAAATACAAAATTTATCAGTTTACCTAATTTAGGCTTTCTGAACATCTCAGGACTGTTAGATAAAATCAAACATCTTTTCTTTTTCCTTACTTTCTTTCCTGAACTGATTCACTAATCCAAATATATTTGGTAGTCTATATGTGAGTCTTCTTTCATATGAGACTTTCCACGAGGAACATAAAATTATCTTTTAACTAATAAAAACCACAATGAACCATAGCTTTTGACTTGTTATACCAGCAGTAAGGAACCTCAGCACTGGAGCACTTTTGGGCTTTCAAGCTGATGAAAATTATTCTGGAATAGTTTGTTTTTGTACTGCACTGCATTTTTTTCTTATTAAAGTAATTAACAGAATTCCCATCTTTTTTTCATTAACATTACTTATGGCATTGTTCTGTATACAGTATGCTCGATTTGGTCAAGGATAGGTTAATGATAAAATGAAAATTCTATTGAAGAATGAAAGCAATTATTCTCTTACCATTCAGATTTTGAATATATGTAAAAGTTAACAAGCTAATTTAGATATTCTTATAAAATGTCTTGTGTTTCATAAAGGATAAAGATATTATATTTGTTATTCTTTAGACTACTGGTAATTTTAAAAAAAAACACCACAATGTAATTGCACAATAGGAATAACATCTCAAGTAATGGTTTCCTTAAATAGATTTTAAGACAGATAAACAGCATAGTTTGAATAGGTGAGTTAAATAGCAAATACATTCAGTTGGATCCTGTTGTCATATATTCATAATATAATAAAATCATAAGTGCCATTAAGTGGAATTGTATTCTATAAGCACGGTACAGTCACAGAAAGTTCACAAACTAAATTCACAAATTACAAAAGTAATTCAATACCAGAAATGTAAACTAAAAGAAGTGATTAAGATAATTTAAATTGAAAAGAAAATACTTAACTTGACAGTGGCTTTGATGTAGTCAGGTACAGAAATTAAAAATTACAGAGACAGTGCAGTGGGCCTAAAAGTGTTGTTTTAAAAGCTTTTGCATAAATCTGATGTACAAATATGTTGGAGAGATACAGGACTCAGTAGTCAAGCTAGTGATGGTAGAAGGGTCTAGAAGGGTTCTGACTGTGTGCGTATAGAGAAAGATTGTAGACATGGGTCAAAATAAGTAAATAGCTAGGCGTTCAGTGCCGACTGGTAAGAAATGCAAGACTGATTTCTTGATTTCAAGGTTCCCTTGGGTCCCATGGAACAGCTGTGCTCTAACTAGCATTTATGCCATTCCCTCTGAACCTCACCAAGCAGAAGTCAATCTGAAAAGAAAAGAAAAGAAAATGGAAGGGGAACTTTAAGGTACATATGTCACTGCCACAGAGCTGTCTTAAGCTTCAACTTCAGGACTGCCACTTTCTGGCCCTGATATTTTCTAACAGTGCTAGTACAAATCATTGTGTAAGTATCAATACCTTGTTTGTCTTTTAAGCTGTTTTGCAGAGGTTGTTCCTTAAAGACTTCTTCACACTCCCATTGGAAAGGATATTCCATAACCGTTTTCCAGTCCTGAAACACTAGCTTTATTACTAGGAGAGTAATTTACTACTCAGAAATTAAGGTTGCTCATTTGTCTCTGTTGGTTCATCAATGCACTGAAGGGAATCAAATTCTAGCTAATCTGTATGTGTCATCAGAATTGTTTGTTCCCATTAATACTGTGATACTGTAAGACTGCAGTACCAGGGATATTGATACTGTAATTATGCAACACCATGGATTGTGATAGAATGGCCATAGCAAAAAAACATAGTGTAGCCTTTCCCTGTTTCTTGGTATGTCCCTAAATTAATATTAGATTGGCATCTCTAGTTCTGCTTTAAGAACCAACTGTTCATAATGGTCAATACGACAAACGAAGAACATCTTGGACCTCTTATGCAGGCATGGTGCAACAGCTGTACCAGAGGAGTACTAGTGAACTTGTAGGGACTTAGAGGTATCGTGTTTGTGAACCTGCAGCTTACAAATTCCTGAAGTCTTTTAAAAAGGTTCTGTTCCAAAGACCCTTGAGAAAACATAGCTGTGTTCAGGATAAGAGGGAAAGTCCTCTAAAGCATTAATAGCCATTTAAAAGATACAAAAAAAAAGAATGGAAATTAAAGATTCATTCTTCCCACTGGAGGGACATTTTGTGGTTCCCATATGGGTCTATATTACAGTTTGTACTATCCAGCATATATTTTAGAAGAGATGGAGGTTACAATTTGCTTACAATACTGAAATACCTAGGATAATAAAAATAAAAACCAAGTGCAAGCAGTGGCAGAAGACTGTCTTGGTACCAAGTGATCTTCAGCATTGCTTGTACTGTTTCGCTTTCATCACAAAATGAGGTAGTTAACTGGAAGGGTATAGAGAACATAAATGAGAAAGTCAGTTTTAAATTGTTTCCTGATGAGGAATATGTAAATAGACTAGAATGTTTCACACAAAGCAAGAGATTACTAAAGAGGAAGGATGATTGCAGTAATTAGAGTCATGAAAAGCATGACAAAAGTGTATGGGCTGCTGTTATTCACTGTCTCATAATAAAAGAACTAGAGAACATTAAATAAAATTATCATTATCCCAAATCATGGGTTCAAATAATGACAGATTCTTGGAAGAAGAATGTGGTAAGATGTACTAAACTTAAAGATACCACATTTGTCTGCAGAGATCCTGGCACTGCAAGTGCCTGAGATTGAGAGGGAAAAGTATTGCAATATGTTTCCCCTGTTCTTAGTTTTTTTCATTGTCATTCACCAATTCCTCTTAATTTGACTTGTCAGAGAAAGAATGATAAGGTAGGAAGACTTTTAGTCTACTCTGTATGCCTCTTCTTTTAAGATGTCCTACAATTTGATGACAATGTTGTCTTCCATTACAATTTTAATTTGGGCATCATGAAAGGATTTAATTTTATTTATTTATCAAATAAGGTCACATAAATATTTATTATTTGCTCTCTGAAGACAATTGAGAACAATACATAATCCTAGTTAAACCACCCTAGGTAAATTTTGAATTACTTGCTTTTTAAAGTAGTTTCATCACAGAATTTGTTTAGAGCATAAAATATCTCTTCATCTTAATTTGTTATGCTTTGTCTAAAATACTCCTGTGGCTAGTTCAGGTTATGATTGGTCCCTGTGAACAAGTAGAAGCAAAGCTGCCTTCTGTCTTAATCACTGGCAGGAATTAGGAAGTGTCTTTTTATGCATTTTAGTGGAGGTGGGGAATTATCCTTGCCAGCTATGCCAAATAGAATGGTGAAAAGATAGTTTGGTCACTGACCATCAAGCAGTAAAATTGGTTATGTTCTTAATTAGCTGTTGACTGTTATGTTTAGTAATGTTTATGTCAGACATTCTTCGCCAGCACATTCCCCGGATCCACTTAGCACTGAAATGCACTGCCTACGAGAGCAGTTTGTACTGACGTAGCCCCTAAAGAGTCTCAACTCTGCTGGTGTCAACACATCTTAACTTGAAAGATAAGTTTGCCTATAGTTGTTTGATTTGATGCCTCATAGAAATTCTGTTTGCCATAGGAATAACATAGAATTTTTGATTGATCATAGATGGTAGAGGTATTGGTTGGCTTCAACACTATCAACAAGATAATAGAGAAGACAGGAGGACAAAAGTGTGCAGTGTTTCTGCTGCCTAACATGCCTATGATTTCGATTTCATGTATCTGTACACAGATAGCTCTGTGCCATTCGAAATTTGGATATGAACACAAGTTCATTTTGATCCTGTAGCATTTACTGGGCAGGAACCTGCCAGAATTTCTGGAGGAATATGATGCTTGCATCCCGTAATTATAAAAAGTTAGGCAACATTTTGTGGGACAATGCAGAGTTGTGGAGACCCCTAAAAGTGAAAATGAAAGCTGAAATTTTAATTGGATGCAGGACAAAAGAGGAAGCATGGAAGCACTCAAGGTGTAAGCAAGACAAGGTGATCGTATTTTTATTAGATCAGAGTCAAATTGAGCGCACCTTCTCAAAGAAGCAAGAGATGAGAAAAGAGCAGAGTAAATTCAGGAGACCTTTAGTTAATATCCTAGCTTAATAGATAAAAAGAAGAATGCTTGAAATGTCAACAGAAAAAATCAGAGTTAGCAACCATTACACATTTAATGAGGGATTAAAGGAAGAATTTTTTTAACTGTTCATAAACTTTTTTTTTAATTTCAAATAGCTTCNATTTTCTGTTGAGCACCTCTGAAGGCTTTTTAGACAACACTTTCTGTAACACCTTGGAAAACTTCCTAGAAAGTGGTTAAGTACTGTCAGCATCAGAAAACTTTCAGTTCAGAAAAACTGTGCAACCTTTCTCAAGATACAATCTTGTGCTTTGTATTTTTCATTCTCTGAAGGAATTAATGTTTCTTTTGTTTGCTCAGATGGGAAATAGGAATTTTGGGCACTGACATTAACTAAAACTGAATATGACTTTGTTCAAAGACAGTGGTATGGCTCCAAGATAGGTCATTCACCAGTTTCTCTGCTGAAATTAGAGGCGTGTTGCCAGAGTTGCAAATAAACCAAGTGTTTTGTGTACATATACACAACCATGTCTTACGAAGGGGTGTGGTGAGGCCTTAGCATGCCTGACTGTGTATTCCCTCTGACCTTTGTTGTCACACTGTCCCTGTCTTAGGACAAGTAGGGCCAATTCATGGATTTATTTTTAAGAAATTATTTGTGTTACTGCTATCTTACAATATTTCACTAGAATTGGCTTGAAACATTAAAGCCTTGAGCAGTGAAAGGGTTGTAATAGCAGTTTATAACAAAACTCTGCTAAGTTTTGGTTAAATCATCTTAGGTATTAATTTAAACAAAATACAGCAATCATGCAGGTCAAGAATTAAGCATATATAGAGAATTAAGCAGTATGCCAAGGGGCATTCCCACTCTGTTTTATACTAACTCAGTCATCTTGAGCTATTATATTGTGTCTATCTAAAACTATCAATAGCTTTTGTTTTTCTGTATATTGTAGAGTAGCCGTCTGTACAAATGAAGCCTAAAGGAATGTAAGTAGTTAGGAGGAGTTGTAGAGTAGAATGAAACTGGAGGGAGGTCATGCCATTACAGAAATATGACACCAAAGGTTAAAGACTTCTGTGATGATAACTTAGCAAGAGTTACTGGCAACTGAAGTGTAGTATTTGGTCACCTGGGGAGACAACAAACACAAAGGAAACATAAATATGCAACTTGATTCTTAGAAACATTCAGTGATAAAAGTAGGAACAGCAGAATAAGGATGAATAATATTGATAACGATGAGTTCAAGAACATGATGAGTAAGAAATTAGATGAAGAGACAGTGGAAGAGAAATAGAAAATAGATTTAAAAAAAATAAGAAAATTCATAGATTTAGAATGTTCTGGATACTTTTTAAAATTAACTTTTCACATTTAACATTGATTATTCATGCACATACCACAGAAAGTAAAATACCTCAAGTTGCTGGTTTTTAATATTCCCTGGTGTCCATTGTCTGTGCTGTCACGGCAAGGAGAGAAGTTGTCCACAGGTTAAATTCACTGTTAAGATACAGTTTATGTACATGCAAATGTGAACAAAAGTGATTACAACTCCACATCCTAAAGGCAAATTATGAAAATGACCACAACTGTAATATGTATGTCATCAATATGCAGGTACAAAACTTACCTTTTAAATTAAAAGAAGACATTTTATAGTCTAGAATGTATACAAACTATGCATTTAGAACTATGACATAATCTCAGACAGAGACTATACAGGTTCATTCCTTGATATCAGTCATCAAGACTGCATGGATTGCAATCAGTACAGGGGAGGGCAGATAAAGAAGCCAGTGTTTCATTTGTTCACAGAGCTAGTTTGCATCCTGAAAAGCAAGGATGTGCATCTCAATTACTGTTTATTATTTTTATTTCATCTGTATGTTTTATTTCATCTCACTTAACTGAAATTTGAAATAAAGTGTTTTTAAAGCAGAAGAGTGGGTTTTTCTAGAAATCATTTTAAAAAGCTGTTATATAATATCCTGCCTGTTTGGTACTTAGTGTGTTACGGTTAGGGGGAGAAAGAAGAAGCAAAGAGATAATTCACCTATTTACTCTAAAAAAAGATCTACTTGCAGAGTGGCTTTCAAAATTCCTTCAAGTCTTCTGAAGTCAAATGTCTTTTACATTGTGACATGTGGATTAATTACTCCTGTTTTAGTATGTATCCTAGAAATCAAGCTAGCCAATTAGCTTGTCTTTGTGAGTATTGATAATTATAGAATAATCACAGGTGATTGTGTTTTCTGTGATAATAATGACAGACTGAGTATGTTTTCCAAGCTCATTCTGCCCTCCCACAGTCCTCTTGTTTCTTGATTCCTTTATTTCCAGGAAAATAAACAGCCCAAGAGAGAAATCATTAGTTGTTCTACTTTTTCTTTGATTTTGTGAGAGGGACTGGACATAGTAGTCATTAAATATTTCTCATACAGTTGGTAAATATATTTCATATTTAACAAATGAGTGAAATTTTTAGTTATGCAAAACACTCAATATAAAATGTGTATGCTTGCATTTAATGTAGTTTTATGGATTTTGTCGTTAATGTCCACCTTAAGTACATTTTACATCCAGGTCTTCTAAAGCCCAACTACTAGCAGAAAGTAGGACTTGGATGTTGGGGATGGAAAAGAAATGGAGAGATGTTTAGGCTACCATGTAAGTTTAGTCACACATGGATAAAAGAATGCTGGCAGCCAGTGAGAGCCCATGAGTGAAATTAGAAGGCCAAGAGCAGAGAAATATTCAAAGAGAGCAGAGAGAAGGTGAAAGGAGGGTAAGGGTAGGATAGCAAGAAATGCTTGAAAGATGACTTTGCAATGGAAAAGGCCTGGAAAGGTGATAGTAGAAGTTTTAACATGAGAAATCTGGAGGTTCTGGTGTGCATCCTGGTGCAGGAAGAGTTTGGAAATGGATCATCACTCAAGGAAAAAGAGATTTCTGAGACAGTAGCTGTGTGGACCTGAAATACTGATGAGTGAGGAGGTTCAAGCTTTTCATACAGGAGCAGGAGAAAAGCTAAAACTCTGGATCTGAGAAGGACAGAGGTTGCCTTGAGTGGCCTTGGTCTGGAGAAGGAACTGGATGCTTTGAGAACCTGAGTTCACTGGAAAGCTTGAGACTGAGTAAGAGCCTGGGACATGAGATCAGGACTCAATGGGATATGCCCGCAGACATTCACACAGGATAAGTGCTGTTGCCTCATAAACCTCTCTGGCAATACATGATTTTTCTTTGTTGGAAATACAAATGTAATGGCTCATTTTAACTAGCAAATCTTGCAATTATGTTAGCATTACCAGAATATGATGCCGTTTGATTTCCGTATGAAAGAAAGCTGGTATTTGTGCAAGAGGTTTGGGATGATACCTCATTTATGAAAACAGTGTAAAAGTACCTGTATCCTTAAAAAACTGTAGAATGCTTGGAAATTTTGTCCTTTTCCTCTATGCTGTCATCAGGTCTGCAGGTGACAACAGATTCATGGTGGAGCTGCTATTCAGAGAGAACAAGACAGGTTGGAGAAATGCAGGTGCTTCAGCAGACAAAGTCTCTTTTGCCAGCCACTTAAAAAGAAAACCAGATCAAAGTAAAAGATGGAAAATATAATGTAAAAGAGGATGTAGCAAGCTGAATTGGATTGTTGGAATGCCACAGCAGTCTGTGTAGTTCAGAACATTCATATGTGATTGGGGAAGGTGATACATATTCACATTCAACTGATAAAGTTTATTAGGTGATATTGAATTACCTCACTGATTATAGTAAATATAAACTTGAGAGCTAAGAGTTTTCTTGATCAGTGACCTCAAGGAGGCAACAGAATACATTGTCATCAGGCCTGCAGAGGACAGGAAAGTGAGGGACAAATTGACAGACTCAGCACAGGGCTGCCATTCAGAGAGACCTAGACGAGCTGCAGAAATGTGAAATTCAACAAGGGCAAATGCTGAAACCTGCACCTGGGAAGGAAGAGCCCCCAGCAATGAGACAGGTTGGGCACTGACAGCCTGGGGAGCAGCTCCCTGGAAAGGACCTGGGCCTCCTGATGGAGAGCAAGCTGCACATGAGCTGGAAGTGTGCCCTGGCAGCGAAGAGGGCCAACAGCATTCTGGGCTTTATGAATAGGAGTATGGTGTATGAACAGCAATAGATGAAGCTTTTATCCCCTACTACTCAGCACACCATAGCTAAAATACATCTAAAAAATTGCAGTTTTGCCTCCCACCCCCATACAGGTAAGATGGCAGTAGATTGGAGCAGGTTTGGCAGAGGGACATCAGGATGCTTAGGGCCCTGAAGAACCTGACCTGTAAGGTGAGGCTGCCAAAACTGACTTGTTCAGTCTGGAGAAGAGTAGGCTTTGGGGAGGATCTCCAGTCAGCCTTATCATACATATAAGGAGACTACTAAGAGGAAGGGCCAACTGTTCACAGTGGTGCATTGCAGAATGATGAACATTAATGGATATGAAAAGTTCAGACTGCAAGTAAGGAAAACACTTTCACTGTGAAGACAGTCAGATGATAAAGCAGTTGCCCACAGAGGCTGTGCATCTCCATAATGCATCATATTCTCTATGATGAACTGTAAATTAGCTATTGCCATTTAAGAAAAGACATCTGGATAATTCTGTGATGGGTTTTCTGAGAGCATTCCATGCACAACCATAGTCAAAAGGTAAGCAGTAATTTTTAGAATAATAGCAAAATGGAAAGCATTATGTCATTGTCTAGTTTTGTGGTGATCCTACATCTCCAATTTTGCATATAATTTTAGATTACGTCATCTCAGAGAAGGATAAAGCAGTGTGAAGCATACTGTGGATAAGATGATCTGAAGTATAGAAGCTTTTCCATACACTGGAAATGAGTAAAAGTTCTTTTGTTTGGAAAGGCTATTAAAAGAGATGTGTACAATTATGAATGAAATAAAGATGTTCTAGGAAAGATTGTTCACTGTCTTTCAGAAGCATTCTTGCATTAGCAATTGTAACAGTCATAACAGATGGAGCACAACAACTGACACTGTGAGGTCAGATGTCCACATTTGCATGTGGGGCAACTTACTTGCAATCCCAAGGGCTAAATGCCCATTAATGGTTGAAGCATATTACTGGAACATATCAGAGCTCTTTGAGCTCATCTTCTGGCTTAGTTTCACCTGAAAGGAAATCAATTTATTTGCTCCACCAAGGGACTCTAAGTGCAGTAAATGAAGGAGATACGAGATCTGGTACAAAAGCACACAGAGACACAGGTAGGGAAAGAAAATCCTATTTGTGCTGTTTTAGCACATTGTTCTGAAAACAGCTTCCAAAGCACCAGGGTCCTAAGCTGCCAATTGCTGCAGGAGAACATATGGGAAGGTATCAGTCTGTACTTGCATTTTTTCTCACACTCTTTCAATAGCTCTATCTTATCTGCTGCAGCTTGTAATCAGAAAGAAGAGACTGTGCCAAAATGATGCACCTTGGTACATCTGATTACCTAAGAACACTTGTTCATATGTAATTTAATTTTTCATCAGTACTTATGATGTTAATGTTTATTGTAGCTTGCATATTATTCATTTGGGCACATTTTTAGAGTAAAATTTTCCATCTCATATCTGATACTCTTAAGTAATAGAAAAATTAGGTCAGTCAATTTATAAAATTGGGAGAATGTTTTAAATTGTTTGTAGTCTTATTTTGTGTTTTTTGCTAGTACCTCAATAGGAGATTGCAAAAACTTTGGCAGGGACACATGCAACAGATGTGTCTACTGATCCTCTGGTGAAAATCCCTTTTTGATTTGCACACTTTGGTGCATACAAAAGTGTGATTTGCTCACAACATTGTTTTTGTTATCTAGTAACAGGTTCCCACTAACCGTCTGCCAGACTCTGCTGGCACTGTACATGCATATTCATGTGATTTGAGTGGAAGTTCTTGTTAATAGTATAGCAACACAGGCATGCATAAGGAAGTTAAATAAAATACATTTTTTCACAAATACATGTCCCTGCAGAAATTATTTGGGGACTGAAATCCCGTATGATAGAATTTCTTCTCTAAAAAGGAGAAAATACATTAGAAGTGATTTGAAGCTTCCTCAGGTCTTTTGTTTCATAACTCAAACCCCTACTCCATGTTGCTGTACAGATTTTGAGGAACTCTACAGCTCTCAGTTTTTATCTGCAGATGGTTAAAATCAGATACAGAGACATGGCTTATTTCCATTCTAGCTGGAGATACAGACATCTGAAGGCATTTTTCATGTCAGAATTTATTAAAGAATCACAGAATGTGTCATAAAAATTGAGAGTTACATGGAAACAAAGCAAAAATCTGGAGTACAACTGTATTCCCTCCATGTCTTTCAGGAGAATGGGATAGATTTTCAGCCTTTGCAGCACATGTCCCAGGCTCTTTCTGTGCCACAATGTGCTAACACAGCTGCAGAGGCACTTCTCTAACCTCACGTCTTGACACATGAAAGAACTATGCTCCTATAGTACCTTTCTGGCTACACTTCTGGGGAAGCAGGAGAAGTCAGAGGAGCAATGAAGAGGAAGAACCTTTGGGCAGGACCCCACACTCTGGCCATTCTCAGAGTCACAAGATTTTTACTTCCACTTGGCTGTGTTTGCATCTGCCTGTATGTTTTTAAGGTGTTAGCAGCATACAAATAGTGATTTAAAAATTGAATTTTAACCTGGTATGTATCATACAGGCACATAATATTAAAACAAGCAGAATTTATTTTGAAGATAAAGAATTTGTTTTGAAAACAAAATTAAATTCTAGAAATAGGAATACAAATGTGTTTTAGCTGTTGAACTATGTACACACAAATCTGGATGTATCTCAATTACTGAAGAATTCGGATGAGAAGATTTAGGGATTCCAGAGATTATTAATTACTGAAGAGATTGATTACAGTGTATGCAGCCTTTCACTTCTAGATCACTGACTAAAATTCAATGGAAGAAGGCACCAAAAGAGAGGTGTTCATAGATCTGGGTAACATTAGCAGATAAGCATTACTTTAGGATAGCAGAGAATGCCAAATCCAAACAAACAAACATATTATTTTCTACACATGGAATATAGAGTTAGTGTTCAAGGATCACAGAGTTATTTTTTAAATTTTACAAAATCAATTCCACAGAGAGCTTCTCTGAGTCCAACAAAGTAAGGACCCTTAGCAGTGAGGTATGAGATTTCCTGCTTCTATTTGTCCTTTAAATAACCAGGGGAAAGAGTGTTAACTTTTTTTTTCTAGTCAATCTGTTTGCTTTTAAAAAGATTTTTTACCTCCTAGTCTATTTTTCAGCAGATTTTCAAAGACGCTCAGATACTGTTACAAGGAGGCATTTCCCACATGCTGCTCACAGGATGGACTATATGGACTTCGAGGATGATAGCCGTGGATGGAGATTCGATATGGACATGGTGATAGTCTACATTTATTCAGTCAACTGGATAATAGGATTTATTGTTTTCTGTTTTCTTTGTTATTTCTTTTTCCCTTTCTAGGCTGTAGATGTCATTAGGGAAAATGACAGCCATGTGAACCACAATAATGTGAATACAAAAAAAATGAAAAAGGAAAAATATTTAATATTGAATTTTTATCATTTGTAATTGTAATAGACCGCATCAAGCATGCTCTGAGGCTATTTGATACTTCTGCTATGTGTGACAAAGTACTTGAGTTTGGTTACAAATATGCGAAATCCAGATCATGCTTCATCCAGTGGGAGTTTTGCCTTGACTTTGGTGGAAAAGAATTTACCCCTAATTTATTAAATAATTACTCTGTACAAATAGTACTATTTGTTTCTAGGGGGGTTCTGTGTACTGCAATAGAATATGGTTCATAGAGTCATTTTGGGGTCTGACTCTATGTTTACTCTTTGCTCACTCGTTGGTGCTTCAATTCCTTGTACATAAAAGCAATAAAGATGCTTTCCATTTATACTCAGATCTTATGGGAACAGGAGATTATAAACACTGCAGCGCTGCACCATGCATTATAAAGACATTAATCAGAGCTATTTTAATGCTATAATCCAAAGTCTCAAAAATTTTGACAACTGGTAGACCTGTCAGCATTCCACTGTGAATATTTTGAGCCTTTTAACCAAAAGGAAAAATGATACTGCACAGTATGCTGATGGTTCATCTTTTCATCAAAGAGCAACCAAAAGGAATCAACTAACAACCATGAGTTCTGCACAATAAGAGGACCATTTTTGTGCAAATTCTCAGCATGGCACTGTACCTTTTTTATCCATCCAGATGAGTGTGTCTCCAGCAGGACAGCTAAAGGAGAGCAAGCAGCAGGTCTGCTGGCTATGATGCAGTGAGATACCCACACAAATAAAGACTGGAGAAGGAAGCATTCTCCAATATAAGAAATCAGTATAATTATTAAATTGCTGTAACAATTTGAGGAATATGTCTCCAGGGAATGCACATAAGAGAACACAGTGTTTATTTGCACGTTTCATGTGAAACAATTCTAAAGCACTTTATAGTTATTCTATGTATAGATTGCTGAGTGACAGTACCAAACTGCAGCCAGTTCAGCCATCATTCCAGACTTGCTGCCTTACACAGTATTTTCAAGTTAAAGAGCATTTATTAAATTATAAAAAAGGATACTAGAAACTAATGTGAGATTCAGATGCCGAAGAATGTCACAAGATAGTTCGGGGTCTTACTTTTCAGGAAGGTACAAGAAAGTTTTTATTTCTCATGACATGACCCTGCAAAGCACACTATGATTTCGTCTAGAAAAGCATATGAGTGTAGGTATGTAGTCCCTCTAGTATCAGGGTTTGTGTGGGAGACCTGTGGTTTTTCAGTAGGTGGTGTACTCCCTTATTCTAGCAGAGAACAAGGAGAAATGTGCTGTGGAAGGTGCCATCTGCCAAATGTGATGGAATGAAATCAGGGGTTTTATTAAGCATATGCTTATATTTCTTTGTGGGAACAGCTACAGCATGGTCAGTCTCTTACAGGTTATGAAGTGATTAGGACCAGAAACTTTCACTTAATCTGAAAAATACTAGTAAATAAGCTACTAATATTTAGTTTTCTCACAGGCTGCATAAAACAGTCTCTTTGAGAATGTATGTGTTGAAATAAAAATTACAAGTCTCACTACACTGATTAGACTAAATAAGTTTTGGCATGTTTTTTAATATATGAAGATTTAAAGAGACGTAATAATTGAAATTCACCATCACCACATAGTCTTGGTTGTGACAGAAATGCATTATTGTAATAACAGTCTATCTGGTTACTGTGTCTCTACCTGAAAGTGGCTCTATTGCTAGTGGCATTAGGCATAATGTTTTAAAAGCTTTAAGGTTGTAGTAAAGCACTTGGTGAAAGTCTTTTAAGGTTAAGTGTTTAAGTCATAGGCTCATGTTTTGCTACATGCAGATGTGTAGGTCTGTATGCTCAAATATTGTCAAGAATTTTAAACATTTCTCTCATCCATACCAGGACTAGGATTCTAACTGCAATTTTTGTTTGCCACTCTAAACTTATGAAATTACTGCTCGCATCTCAGCAAAGAGAGGGAATGATTCACCTGTAAAGACAAAATTGCTTCTACCTTTTGATCTCAGAAAAAAACTAAAATGAAAAAATGTCATGAAAAATTACTTTAACTTAGCTCACATAGTCTAAAATTCCTGTAATAATGTAATTTAATATTATTTAACCAGGATGTCTGATAAAGCAATATCCCTCAATAGATATTCTAAAATATATTGAGACATAAGAAATGTAATATAGATGATACTAATTATATAAGAAAGAGTTACATCATTTTTAATAACATGTTACCGTGCTTTCATTTTAAAAAGGCAACAAAGAAGAGTAAAAATCCAATCTAATATTGGCCCCTTTTGTACATTTTCAGGAAAAATTGATGTCTGATAGTGGCTACATTTTCTAAAGTTAGTAGGATGCACAATTTTGTATGGCATTTATAGCTGTTTAACTCTACCTTTCTTCAAGGCCTAAACAATAATCTGTTTTTTGACCTATATTGTTTTACTTTATATGAGTTGTTGTTGACTCCAGGGGATAATTAGTTTTAAAAGATTACAAATGTACATAATGAAGACAACTCTTGAGACATCCTCCATAGGAAAACACCTAAAAGGTATGGAGAGGAGGTGCTTTCTTTGTCCTTTTGTCAATTGTTTTTTTGAGATACATACTTTTGTAAAAATGCAATAACAATTCAAAAGCTCAAATTTCGTTTTCCTTGAAATACTCTGTAAAATGCTGTTGATACCTTTGGGAGCAAGAGCAGGTCCTTTGTAGGCAATTCTCCTGTTAAATTAATCCTGATCTGCAAGCTTGCATTTCTTATCTACAATGGTATTAAAATGTTTGCAATAAACATTGGATTGATTGTAATATTTTGCAGTCGTTTCACTAGATTTTGCTTGGTGGAATTAAATTTTAATTTTTTTTGAATCATTGTCTTGTTTAGTATCTTGTCTGCTCTATTTCTGCTTGGGATGCATGTAAGGTTTGTTGACTCTTTTGCTACTGTTATTAACTCTTTTCATACTAGCAGCCTTTTATTTGTTTCAGTACTTTCCAGGAAGCAGTTTCTGTCAGAAATCATCCTGGGGCAAGGATCTTAACACATTCTGATAATGAAGAATACTCAGTACTAGTGTTGTTTGTCAAGACCGATTAACTGTTGAAGACAGCAGAAATCCAAGACAAGACTTAAGTTTAGCTTGTATAGGCAAAGAAACTCTGTGCATACTCAGAAGTGTATTGAGTTTCTTGCCTAGCAGTGAGTATGTTTGTAGGTCTCCTACTTGCCAAAGCTCCAGTCATTTTGCTTATCTCACAAGACTATTTAAAAAAAAGTTCCCAAACAATAGTTGCACAGGGAAGAAATGCTGTGAAGCACAACAGATTCTTTCACAGCTGTGTACCTGCCTATGGAAGCTCAGATTCAAGTTAAGCTTTTGCCAGCATTCTACATACACACTTCACATTTTTATCACATCAACAATAGCATTACCACAGTTACTGATACTAAGATGAAAAAGAATGAAGAACCAGAGTTTTTGTTTGTTTTGTCATTTTTAGAGAAAAGTATTAATGATAACATGACCCTCTGTGAGTAAAAATAGCTACTATGTGACAAGTAACTGCCTTGATGATGTGTAGTGGTGCTTTTGTGGATGTGTTTTCAGCATTTTTTTGTCCTTGGCAATCCTGACAACATCATAACTCTGCGTCGTACAGTCTCCTCTGGGGAATTCCAGGTTTGTACAAGGGAAGTCACAGATGGACGGAAAAGAAAGGTAGGACATCAAGAGAAACTGCTGGTGTTCAGCCCCACACCCAGGTAGATGCTGAGAGGAAGGAGGTGAGATATGCCATGGATTTCTCTGGATGTGGAGCAAGACACCAAACCCTTCTTAGAGATGTTCTTCATTTAGCAGAAAGTGCTAAGACAGACAGTGATAGTGAGGTGGTTTTAAAACTGGCTAAACAGGCTCAGAATGCTTTGATCGGTGGCATAATGGTCTACCTGGAGGCAGGTAACTGCTGGTGTATCCCAGAGATCAAAACTGGGTTCTGTCATGTTCATTATCTTCACCTGAATTTTGGGGCACAGTATGCCCTTAGAAAGTTGCAGAGGACAAAAATAGAAGGAGTGGCTAATACACCAAAGGGTTGTGCCACCGTCCAGTGGAACCTTGACTGGCTGGAGAAGTGGACTAAAAGGAACTTCATGCTGTTCAACATGAAGAAGGGCAAAGTCTTGCACCTGGGAACAGTCCCATGCTCCAATACATGCTGGAGATCACCCAGCTGCAAAGCAACTGTACAGAAAAGAACCAGGGGTTCCTGGTAGACTTCAAATTGAGTATGGGCCAGCAATGCACCCTGAAGTCCAGAAGGTAATGGTGTCCTGTGCTGTATTAGGCAGAGTGTGGCCAGCAAGTAACAAGAGGTGATCCTGCTACTCTGCTCAGCACTGAGGAGGCCACACCTGGAGTGCTGTGTCCAGTTCTGGGCTGCCCTCTACAACAGAGATACAGATTCACTACTGAGAATCTAGCAAAGGACTACTAAGATTGTTAAGGGAATGGAAAAAAAAAACTCTCATATGAGTAATTCTGTGAAGCCATCACACAAGAATTGCTAGGTTGAGGACTAGAATAAGTGGATCCTTCAATAATGGGTAAACAAAACAGAAATGTCTGAGCAGAACATGTTTTCCCTTAATAACGAAAGGCAGTACAATGCTGGAAAAACTTGGCCCTCACGTATGTCGATTTCTTTTCTATACATACCTCTTAATTCTCTGACTGGAACAATTCACTGTAATTTTCTTTTCTCTCACTGTTATCTTGAGTCAATACAACCAATCTCTCTTCGGAAAACCATTTCAAACTTTAAGGGGTTATCTTTCTTCCTATTTACTGAAATCTGTGGTTGTGGCAATTCTCTGATAGTAAAGTTCAAAGGAATACCAAGAAAAGAGTCACAACAAGTCTAGTTGTAATATTCTGGTATGAGTCATCTTACTGTCAGAAATAGATAAGTATAATTTATTATCTAAAGCTTTTATTATTATTTAAATTTTAAAGTCTAAAATATTATCTTTTTACAGGTAAGTGTTTAAATTCAAATTTTGAACAGGGCCTCCTAATTTTGGCTGTCTCAGTTTGTCATTCCAACGTGAGACCTTCTTTTTAAAGTGATCTCATACAAAACTGAAGATCACCTTTCCCCAAAATGGGTTCTTTAGGATTTCTTATGTTGGGATCCAAAGCCTTAAAAATATCTATTTATGATAGACTTCAGCAGCAATCTAGAACCCAGAAGAATCAATGAGAGTCATCATCATAAAATCTAGTTTCTCATATATATCTGTAATTGGGTTTTTATCTTACAAGCATTTTCTATTACTGTAAAACATATTCTGGTGGAATTTCTGGAGTTTTCAGAGTTTCATGTGAAATAGGCAAGTTCAAATTTTATATTTACTCACATTTGATTATCTTATGACTGAAAGTAAAGTTCAGTCAGAATCTTAAATATGTTAGGATTTCATTGTTGTGATATAATCCTGGAAAATAAATACCATCAAAATTAATAAAATTATGTGGTTAAAAATAAGTTAAAAATAACTTAATAATTATCTATTTCATTTTCCACCAAACATTTTCTTTGGTTGAAATATTTCTACATTTCTGACAGGGCATTAAAATGTAATCCTATTTGAAAGTACTTCCTACTGTGATACTGTGGAAGTTTAATATAATTCAGGACATTTCACTTTTCACTTGATGATATTTTTACAGATTCTTTTTATTTAAAAAAAAAAGTTCCTAAAAGAAGACTGAAGGCACTAAAATTATTTTATTGAAGGCAAATCCTACAGGACAAACTTCATCTCTGATGAACAGTGCAGAAAATGTACTGAATAAGCTGACAAATTAGATCAGAGAAGTGCTTCTGAACAAGTCAGCAGATTGACATTGTAAAAAAACCTCAGTGTTTGGTTCTGAAGGAAAGGCTGTCATCAGGACAGAGTTATATGGGAGACCAAATGGCTCTTCTGACGCTTTCAGAGCTGTGCAGGGCACTATCTTTGGATATCCCTGGCATTTTGGGGTCCGCTTCTGTCCTCTATTGCACAGGTGTCTTATACAAGCCCTTGGGAGTTATACAGGGCATCTGATGGCAGATACTGATTTTTCCCTTTCTGCTTCATTAAAATATGTCCAAATATTTCTTGTTTTCTTAAGGTATTTTGCCTCAGTTCTCTGGACTCTACCCAAAGAAGACAAGGTGACGTCCTGTTATTTTTCATTGTGTTTTGCCCTTTTGGGTCTGCCCTTCCATTTCAATCCCTTGTTTTTCTAAGGCATGATGACATGACATACCCCCTTTCTGAAACTCTGAACTTATACCCAGGTAAAAACCTGTGACCTATTTTATTCTACAGCCTTTAATGAAAATTGTGGCATATATAAACAGAAGGGAAATATATACCCAGGACAAAGAAACAAACAAAACATTTTGTTGTATTAGATACAACAAACCTGGAGGTCTTTTNCTGTATAAATGATGTCAGGAGCCAGAGTATGGTTGGTTCTCTCAAGAAAGTAAAGTAGCAGATAAGGAAAGGGCAGCAAAGCAGAGGCTTCCAGGGAGGTAGTGAGTAGGCTGTACCAGGTAGCAGTGGCAGGTACTGGATGGATGCCCCTCAGCCTGGCTTAGTGCAAGTAGCAGTGTTAACAGCACAAGGCTGTTTTACTGACCACTGCCTGGAAAAGAGCAGACTGTTCCCCCAGCTCTGCTCGAGACTGGTAGGAAATGGAACAGGAACAGAAGAGTGGCTTATGAATCTGTTTGTTTGTCGTATCTGTGAAGATGAAAGCCCTCAAAGTCCTGGCTCAGCCTGCCTGGACCTTGTCTTCTAAGTGCTCTTTACACACTGATCCTTGGTCAGGAAAACAGGCTGTTTCATTCAGAATTCTTTAGGATACATGGAAATGTTACTACTGAAAAAGCCCCACAGGATTATTTGAAATCTAAAATATATATGTTAGAACTTCCTTTAATATCAAAGCAGCAATCGGTGTCCCGCGCACAAAGTAGTTTTTAAGTTTAAAAAATATTCCACATGTTGACAATACAGATACTTCTCTGGTACTCAGCAGCGTTGCTGCCTTCCCTCAGCCACAATTTTTACTGCTCATTCTACTTTACAAAAGCTGGAAAGACTCCTTCATCTTCATCCCCTTGACACTTCAATACTAATTTACAAGTGAAATAGAATTGTTCTCATGATTTCTAGATTGATGTTGTACAAGTGGTACGTATCATTATGCTATTGTATTAGTTATGGCTTATTTAAATTTGCACTTCGGTTTTAGGATGAGAAAACTCCAGTAATTATATTCTGACTTTTCAGTAGATACCATTTTAACTTATTAATAATCTATTTTATTTTCCATCACACATTTTCAACATTCAGTGGAAGTATTTCTACATTTCTGTTGAAGCATTAAAATGTAATCAGGCAATCACTTAAAAACACTCCATATGTAATCTTTTGTCCTCAAACAAGACAATGAAGCACAGAATGTAAATGCCACCAATAAAAGGATTGTGGTAAGTAATTTGATGCTGATGCAAGCATTAAAAATTAATCTCTAAAAACAAGTTATTCAGAACTTCCATTTTTCATGCAGAGTCTAATAGCAGCAATGTTCAACATGCAAAGAACTTGGAGTTTCTCAAGTGAACAGCACTTTTACAAGCACAAGGTGCTATCTAAATGCAAGTATTACAGCATTAATCTAACAGGTTAACACATTTTTTTGGCAACAGTAACTAAACTACCATATTGCCATAATTTGAATCAAAGGTCAGCCAAATTATATATGCATGACTTTTGTAGATACTAACTAAATTCTTTATTGACTTAAAAAAAAAATTGGTTTAGCATTTACTGCTTTACAGGAAGTCTAACATTAAAAGGTTTTCAAGATTGCCTGTGACCCACTGGTTGAAAGGGCATTTCTGGAGTGGAATGGAATGAAATGGAATAGAAACCAGCTAGCCTCCACATACTGCTTAGCTGAGTGCCTTCAGCAAGAAAAGGAGAAATTGTCTAAATCTTTAAATATTGCAGATAGCAAATTGCTTCAGGCAGCAAAATATAAATCCCAATGTGATTTAGTACACATTTTTTCTGGTTTTTTGCTTGCAAGAAAGATGAGTTTATTTTGCATCTAAGCTTTTTAACAAACACAAACAAAGCAATCCAATAGTTACTTCACAAACCTAAGAGTCAAAATGTTTGCATTGTTAGCATCTTCAGTGATCAACAATGTGATCATAGCAGTCATACAGCTTTTGTTCAAAAGGACGTTTTTAAAGACTGTTGAGCCATCTCTTTGGAAAACACTAGAAGAATAATTCAGCATTATATTAGAAAAACCTTGCAATTGTTACATATGGCAAATATAAAAATAATGTTTTCAAATGTATCAAAATTACTCACTTTTTAGATATTAATAGTGGGTAAGTTTCAAAAATCAGGTAACATTATTTCAAACATAATGAATAGTGTTATATTTTTTAAAAATCTTTAAAATGTAACAACTATGATTAATTTATGTTTCCTCCTGAAATTTAAAGTAGTAAATTGAGCCAGTGCACAGTAACCAAGTCAGAGTACAAGGACAGAATCAAGCACTTGAAGGAGAAAATGTCAAGGCCTAGAAAAGAGAGTCTTCCAAACAGATAAGGAAGAAGTCCTGGTTCATCAATGAATGCTGTCCACTAGCCCCTTGCTTTTAAGCTACTGTTACAGGAAAATCCAGTATCTCACTAGTCCATTTTCTGTTCTCCCGCAACAGCCATACTACACCTGAAATTGCTGTGCACTTACCCACTTTTGGTGCAGAAATCTTCACATGGACTAGAGCCAGCATAGCGGGCTGTGTGCAGTACCACTTGGCATTAGGAAATCATACAGATGGCAGGCAGCCTGGTCAGATGACAATGCAAACTGCCCATGCCCTGCTAGAAGAGGCTCAGTGTGGCTGCTGAAATTGTGAATATTGTGTCTGCATCTCTCCAAATATTTGTTTACTCCCAGCAAAGAACTGTAACATAAAATGAACACAGTTTGTACTTTCCAAAGATCCTGTACACCTAACTGCCCTTAGAATAGCACTATCTATGATGAATAATGATGTATGTGCTAATCACTGGTAGCAGTAATTTCTTCTGCAGTTTAGTGGCCAGAGTGCCTTCAGGAAAAGGGTTTAAACATACCCTCCTACAATCAAAACTTCTCTTGTCCACAGCAAATGCTGTAAGCACTAGATAAACATGTAGGCATGTCAGGGAGCAGCAACACTTTCTTTCACTGTCAGGTGAAAGAAAGATTCTGTATTATCGTCAGACTTCATGACCTCAAGGGTCATTTCCAATCTCAATGATTCTATCTGAATTTAAATACATTATTAAGTGCAGAAGATGGAGTTTCTAAGTTCCAGTTTCACAGAAATTTAATCTGTAAGTTATGTGCTTTAGCCAGGGGAATATGAGGGAAAGGGAAAAGAGGCAAATGTTACTCTTTTACATTCCAGGGGCTGTTTTCCCAAGTCACCATCTGACTATTGTGAATTCCACTCTTGTCCATTTCATTTTCTTTCTTCTATGTAGACTGAATTATAACTAAACCCCATTTTGAATTTCAGTTCCCTTGAAAAACCTGAAGATCTGAGTATGTTGATACCTTAAACTGTTTTTAATCATGATCTGAATGAATCCAACTCCTAGAAAACAACTATTGCTTGTGGTCCTTAGGAAAAACTTTTTCAATGTTCAAAAAGCAGTAGCAATTGATGAGAATACTTTCTGTACATTCTGTGAGGTGCTTTAAAAATTACATAAATGTAGCTAATACCACTGCCTATTTAAAATCTCTTAATATTTAATTATTGCAATATAAATAATATATTATATGTTATATTATGGAGGTGCTTACTAATTCTATTTATATGTTGCTGTATATAGCAAGAAGGTATAATTATAGTACTAAGCATATCAAAACCAGAGTACATCAAATAAAAAAACCTGATTAAAACCCTGGAGGCACTTTTCTTTTGAATTGTCTTAAGGAAAAATATTGATGAGATAAATGGATTGAGAGCAACTCTGCGGAGAATGACTTGGGAGTGCTGGTGGATGAGAGGCTGGACATGACCCAGCAATGTGCACTCCCAGCCCAGAAAGCCAATTGTGTCCTGGGCTGCGTCCAAAGCGTGGCCAGCAGGGCAAGGGAGGGGATTCTGCCCCTTTGCTCTAGTGAGAGCCCAATCAAAGTGCTGCATCCAGCTCTTGAGTTCCCAGGACAGGAAAGATACTGACCTGTTGGAGCAGCTCCAGGGGTAGAACACAAAAATGATCAGAGGGATAGAATAGCTCTCCTACAAGGCAAGGCTGAGAGACCTGGGCTATTCAGCCTGGAGGAGAGAAGGCTCTAGGGAGACCTTATTGTGGTCTTTCAGTAGGAGCATATAAGATGGTGACAAACTGTTTAGCAGGCCTGTTATAATAAGACAAGGGGTTATGGTTTTAAATGGAAAAAAAAAAAAGGTGGTAGACATAGAGAAGTTGCAGATGCCCCATGCCTGGAAGTATTCAAGGCCAGGTTGCATGGAGGTCTGAGCAACCTGATCTAGTGAAAAGTGTCCCTGACCATGGAAGGGGAGGTTGGAACTAGAGCATCTTTAAGGTCCATTCTAATCCAAACCATTCTACAATTCTATAATTCTATGAGTTTTAACTAAAAGTTAATCTTAACTACCACTGCTTTTTCCTAGGCATTTCTTACAAGCCAGTTATGCACAGAGCTGTTTTAAGACTTTGGACCTCAAATGCACATCTTGAAGATACTTCAGAAATACCATTAACAGACCATGCAGTGAGTGCACTAGAGAGCAATGTATGTGCTGAGTCTAACACATAGAGTGGGCATGGGCATGTTTTTAAACTTTTCAAAGTTTAAAACCTGCTGATCCACAGACTGAACACAGTACACATATTGTGGAAAGTGAACATGGTGATCAATTATTTTCACAGAAGAAAGTCATCAATGAGTTTAAACACTATGACAACAAGAGAGAGAGAATTGTGAAAAAGTAATTTAATTTTCTGTGTCAGAAAGAAGAGTTTAAATATTATGGGGTGGTAAGGGGGGAGCCAGTATGAGATTCAGAGGGGGAAATTAACCTGGCTTGTTCTATATTCATGTATCAGGATATTCATTAGAGACACCCAGCCCACTGTTCTCATAAGCCATTTAAAGCAATGTCTGGGCTGTTTTAGCTTTGGACAGGCTGTGAATAGGAAGACTCCAGCACACAACATGCCCGCTCCAACAGGATCAGTAAGGAAAAGTAAGGCCACTTTGATTATCCACCAAAATATTCTTGTGCTAGGAGTAGGTACAACAGAAAAAATTATGACATTGCTTTCATTAGCTTTTCAAAGCAAAAAAAAAAGAAAAAGAGAATGAAGAAATTCATAAAGCTGTGCAGAGATAAAGAGGCACAGCCAATGAACCTAAGGGAAGAAAGCAAAAAAAAAAAAAAGTTTAGGAGGAAAATGAGGAACTTCAGTTTCTCACTGAGCTTTGAGACAAGTATTTTAATCAGAAATTAATTTATCATTACATTATCTAGGGCTCTCCATTCTGAAATGCTACTAGTGTTTCTAGATTTTGTTCTATGGCTGTGATCTTTGACCCGATTTCCTTCATACTTTCTTAAAACAAAGCCATCTACTCCCAAAAGGAGAGATCTGGGGTTATATATTACTTGGGCAAAATAACAAATAGAAATTTTTAGCCAGTTTTAATGCTTTGAGATGGACTTTGTGGTGTTTTCCAACTGTCTTTGCTTTTCACATCTTTCTTTGGATCAAAACCATGTATGTGACAGGTACTTATCACAGAATGTCAGGTAGACTTCTCCATCTTGTTCTGGAAGAGATCAAAACATACTTTGTATTGCTTCTACTACTAAGTCATTTCTCTGTTCCTCTGTATTGTGTACAGTAGGTTTTAAAACCACCATATTCTGTATTTCATCTCTATGAAGCAAAAAATATTCCAAATAAGACCCATCATTGCAAATTTGCAAGGGGAGATACAGCATTTTAGACACAGTCTTTTGCGTGTAGGGAAAATTGATCAAGATGCGAGATAGCCAGTATTAGAACTTTCCATAAACTGTTCGCTTAAGTGCAAAAATGTAGATAACAGGGAATAATGACTCACTTCTTGAAAATTTTGTCTGTCTTGGACTAAACAAGAACTGCTATATGGAAAATTGAAAGAATTTTAGTCATTGCTTTAAACTGCCTGTAAGTAAATTCCATTTTTAACCTTTTTTTCTGCATGTCAAACTTGAGACAAAGGCATAGTTTATTAGTACAGTAATAGGAAGAAAGTATTTCAGTTTGTAATATTCATGAATAGATGACAAAAGTCTCTTATAGAGAAGAGCTGTGAGTTAGTATAGCAGTCATCTACAGAATTCCTTAGATCAATATTAATCTTTTCTTGTAATCAAACTGTGCTTGGAAAGAAGCAACTTCATTCAAGCTTCACTAAGAAGAACCTGAAAAAAGCCTTTTGAACCATATTTTTGGCTGTAAAGGATAAAATTTTAGGTGGGATTTTTTTCGACCTGCCCAAATAAGTCAGGCCTTAAAATCCACAGATCCCACTTTAAACTCATGTCTATCAAAGCTGAAGGAGTTCTTTCAATAGCAAGAAGGTCCTAGTTCCCTTTAAAACCTTCTTTTTGGCATTGAAGTAATTTTAAATTAATTCCAACTTTTGTAACCACAGAAAAGCCATACATTAAAACTTCTGCCACCGGTGTCTGCAGAAGATAGAGCAATAAATCTTTGCTCTCTGCAGATGTTTATGGATGTTTATGACATATTTTTGAGAGGCTAAGAAAGAAAAGGAGATAGATAGTGACAGTGCTAGGCTGTATCTGTAGATCTATATCCTGCATAATTAAATTTGTCACCAACTCTTTGTGAGGGTAAAGAGGCAACTTTGTCAGAAAGGTTTTGTCCCTTGAAAGCCTTATGTGCTGAATCCAAAGCCTACTTGTATGTCTAACCCACCTCTCTACAAGGGAACTAGAATTTTTGAAACTAGGTTTGACCTTCTTAAGAGCCTTTTTGATCTCTTCCATTTTCATGTCCCTTCAGAAACCCATCCCTACGTGCCTGCAGGAGTGATCACCCCAAAATGATCAAATGTGAAAAGCCCGTGAAGCAGATTTTTTCTGAGGAATTTTTAACATATTCATAAAGTAGCAGCTCTGTGGATTAGCGAGTCGAGTACTCAAAAGCTGTCATAGATATTTTCTGCCTTTTCTCAACTATACTCCAAAGAACTGTGCCAAGTTCCCATAGACTGATACCCAAATATTTTCTGCTTTCTGTATTTACTGTATTCAAATTTCCAGTACACTGGATTATTAAAAGATGACTATAAGAACCAAGTCTTTGAAAGAAATATTGATTCTCATATATGACATTCTCATATATGACAGTTTTGTAAATGTATTCATTTAAATGACCATTTCAAAATTATTTTGAATTATAAAGTTCCAGAAGCATTAGGAATAAAACTATTCAATTTCTGTTTGGTATGAGGTTTTTTTATTCATTTGAAAAATGAATTGAAATTGCTTGGAGCTATCTTCTTAAATAACTTGCAGACTGAACATGCACATTTTGCATGCAAATAAGGTAGACTGTGAATACAAATAGCTATACTTAATTTAAATATGCAAAAATAGTGTTTGCATGTGTGAACTTTACTAGGAGACAAGTAAGAGAGTTTCAAAAACAAGATTGTGTTTTCTGATCTTCTGCAGGATGACAGGAATATTTAACAAACTAAGGGCACATAGGAATATCAGGATATTAACAAACTTAGAAACTGATGGAGGAAAAATAAGAAAAATAATCAAATGCATTGTCGTAATTCAGCATTCAATCAGATTATACTTGCTTCATGAGCACAAGTAATAACAATAAACATGCTACAACTTACATTAGCCAAATATTTCATAATGGCAAGTTGGTACACCTGACTTTTCTTCAGATACAGTCCTTGATTTTTTACTGAGTCTCCTACAGGTCTGTGCCCTGGTTCTGTGTCTGGATGGAGTCCAAACTCTGTTTCTGCTACCTGAGGAAATCTGGAAGTTAAGAAGACAAATACTGGATAGGAAAAGGGAATAAATCAAATCAATGAACCATTCAGAACAATGCAGTAAGAGGCAGACAGAGCAAAAAAAAAGACATTGCTCTTAAAATAAGATTAATGTTCATACTTGCACCAAACATCCTACAATTATAGGGATATTTGAAGCAGCAGCTGTTTTTTTTTCCAACAGTCCAGAATGGATCATGTATGTTAAGGCACTACTAAATGAAAGACATCTACATTTTTATCATAGTTTTTATATTTGCATTATATAGTAATAATAGTAGAAACATTTATTATAGAGAAGTAATCATCTTATTTTGTAAAACTATATCACAAGTTTTGTGGTACCATTATCAAAATTAAGTGAAACTATATGAAACATTTTAAGTATCTAAGATAATTAAGATTTTTTATACACAGGTAGAGCAGTCTGGATGAACACTCTACAGACTTTTCATCAAAAGCTGAGTATCTGTAGAATTCCTTAAAAAAAGCTTGCAATAATTCTTTCACTAGATGTTCAACTACTAGCAGTGAATCTAGAACAGGGAAGATAACAAGAAGAACACCCATAGTAAAAACTTCTGCAGGGTGTACCCAGTTTAAACAAAGGGTATATACAAAATCAAAGCAGAAAATAATGCAATTGCTAGTAGGATCTTTCTTCCATAAACATTTGGCTAAATAATACATTATCATGTTGAAACACCTTGATTTACTGACTTCTACATTTAAAGGTTTTTTGTTTTTCTGAAATGTTGTACACATAGGTAGATGGAGAAGCCAGAATTCAATCATAATCCCTTCCACAATAAAAACAACATAAAGAGAGTAATTAGCTAAGAAAAAGAGGGAAGTGGAGATAGCAATACCACCAAAATTGATTGTATATGAAGACCTGTTGAATCTTTCACTTTTTAAATAGTTTGGTAGCGTAGCTGGCAAAACTAATTGCTCTGCAGATTCAGTTCAAGATTTTATATGTGAGAAAATGTTCTCAAAATGCTTCTTTGACTGAGGAATTGAACTAATTGTGAAAATCTTGCTTTCAAGACTAGAACCAGGATTTCACCCAAGCTATTTTGTCTTATTACAGTACTGCTGTACTTTAACACATCATTATTCAATTTGACCATATTTGCTCTACAAGAATAATATGCAAGCAGTTAGCTTACATGTTTAGTTCACCTGTTAACATGTTGATATGTTCAGTATGTGTATTTATACATGAAGCACTAAGATTTACCTTTTTTCTGCTAATTTTAAGTTTCTAATTTCTTCAGATATTTCTTTCCTTTAAATATAACTATATTTGTATGCTTCCTTTTGTGTTACAAATCCCTGACTTCTGAATGTATTCTTACTCTGATATTTTGAAAGGACTACATTAAGACACATTCCTAAGGTTAAATATTAATATATTCAGAAAATTCTGAGTTTCCGAAAATGTTTAAATGATGACTTGAGGCATCTGCTGCTACATCAGCATAAACAGCTTCTAATATAACAATGGCTATATAATTTCCTAGACTGCTTTCTGCTCCCACACCATTTATACAACCATCTAGTTCTCTATCAGTTAGGTAATGAACTATTTCCAAAAGATGCCTAATAATAAGATTTCCAATATACTTATTTACAACAAACTTTCCTTAATTCTAAAATTCTGTTTCAAAACCCAGACTTGTTTTATAAGTTTCAGCAGAAAAATAGGAAAAATGTTCATTATCCCTTCAGTCCTATAAATCTAAATTAACATATAAAGCATAGCTAGTTGTCCTTAAGTAATACCAACACTTCTGAAGCCACCTAGCTTAAGCTCTATGCCCATGCTTATAAGAAGTTTATCAATACCAGCAAAACTACAAAATACATCACTTGAGTTTTTCTAAGCAAGAGTAATTCCTGCCTAGCACTTCTTCTTACTGTATCTGATGTAAATGATTTGCACATAAAAATAGTGGACAGCAGAAGTGATCGAGACCTGATGTAAGATGCAAAACCTAAGATATTTCCACAGGAGTAATAAATACAGTTCTGTCCACCATTGTACTTAGGAAGGAACTTGTTTGGAAAGCAAGAGATGACTCTGCAGGTGAATGAACTAGGAGAGTTTGGTCTCATGCAGAGAATCAGTTCTGCAATACAAAGTATATCAGGAATTTTACTTGTGAGCTTTGAAAAGTCAAAATTACCCATTTTTTTGATTTGATGTTGCCTCTTCAAAAGGAAGGTAAAAGAATTAAAATTACAGTAATAAATTCTAGAAGAAGACTGAGAAAAATTTAGACAGAACTTGAGAATACATGAAAACAGCTGATAACCATGTGCATCAAATCAACAGGCTGTAGCTTGGTGCTTAAATCTCTTAGAATCATCTTTACACATGAGTGTTTCCTGAGCAATTTTCTTAACTATTCTCCCAGTGAAATGTTCAAAACAAGTTCACCTGTGGTCAACAACAGAAACACTTCTGTGGGTTTAAGATCAGGGACTGCAAACAACTTCACAGTCAATCTAAGACTCTCAAAGTTTTACTGTAATGCTTGCTGGGTTTTAGCATCTCTTGTGAATAACAATGATGTGATTAAAATTGTCTTATGTTCTCCAGAGTTCCTTCAGGAGCGGAGACTATAGCAGAAGCCATGCTACTATGGTATATTAAAGAATGCTTTATGGGAATGTGCCTGTGGTTGAGTGCTGCATATCAGAGAATATAGCTTATTTAAATTTAATACTACGTAAGAAATATTTTACTCACAGAAAGAGTGCACAATGCAACTCAAGAGCAATAATCACATAGGGAATCTACATGTAAAGGTCTAGGCTTTGGAGTATGTGTTACTGATACATAACTATACCATTCACACAAATGCTATGCTACATAATTCATATACTCCTGCCCACAAATTCTCTCAAGAATTCAGTAAGTAACATACAGAGATGTTGAGGGTACTGTTTTTTCACCATGAGCAGATAAAGTAGTATTTTAGAATTGACTGCATAAATTATAAGATTTCTAAATCCCATTTTCATATGTGATCTCAAAACTAAGTTTGATGATGTTGACTATCATGAACAGCATAAAGTTTACCAATGGCAAGTGCCAGATTTTGCACCTGTCTTGGCAAGCCTGGCTGTGTGTATAGACTGGGAAATGAGAGGCTGGAGAGCAGACTCAGAGTAAAGGACCTGGGGGTCCTGGTGGATGGCAAGTTGAATATGAGTCAGCAGTGCCCTGGCAGCCAGGAGGGCCAACCCTGTCCTGGGGGCATCACGCAAAGCATCGCCAGCTGGGTGAGGGAGGGGATTGTCCCGCTCTGCTCTGCACTGGGGCAGCCTCATCTTGGATATTGTGGGCAGTTCTGGGTGCCACAATATAAAAAAAAAAGACATTAATCTGTTAGAGTGTGTCTACAGGAGGGCAAGAAACATGATGAAGGGCCTTGAGGGGAAGCCGTGTGAGGAGTGGCTGAGGGGAATTGGTCTGTCCAGCCTGTAGGAGACTGAGGGGAGACCTCATTGCAGTTACAACTTCCTTATGAGGGGAAGAGGAGGGGCAGGCACTGATCTCTTCTCTGTGGTGACCACTGACAGGACCTGAGGGAATGGCCTGAAATTGTGTCAGTGGAGGTTTAGTTGGATATTAGAAAAAGGTTCTTCCCCCAGAGGGTGGTTGGGCACTGAACAGGCTCCCCAGGGCCGTGGTCACAGCACCAAGCCTGACAGACTTTGAGAAGCATTTGGACAGTACTCTCAGGTGTGATCATACATGTTGTGATTCTTGGAGTGTCCTGTACAGGGCCAGGAGCTGGACTCAATGATCCTTGTGGGACTTTGTGGACCCCTTGCAACTCAAGATATTCTATGATTCTGTATTTTTTAATAGCAATCAATTCATGGATGCACTACAGGAACCTTCCATTAAAAATTAAACCTAAACAAATACATAAAAAATAGTCCACATTCCTCTGTGGTCTAAGTTTACTGAAGTCAAGTTGGGTCAAGAAAAACATGGATCTCATTTCAAGATACAAAAGCAAACTAATTCAAAAATTCTTACTAAAAATAAATCTAAACTGCATTTATAAAAGCAGGAAAATCCCATGACAGTGATGTAAACACAGTACAGTTAATCAAATCTAGAATATACCAAATACAGGACATAGAGTACTTACAGCTTCCCACCACCTAAATTCATACTCAGATATGAAGTCAGGATGCAGTCATAGTAGTACTTTACATCCAGAAATATGGAGCTGCTTCCAGGCCCGGTACTCACAGAATCAAAGAATATGCTGAATTGGAAGGGACCCACAAGATCATCGAGTCCAACTCCTGGCCCTGTACAGGGCACCCCAAGAATCACACCATGTGCCTGAGAGCATTATCTAAACAATGGTATCTAACCTGTTAAGCCAGTTTTTATATTATTCCATTTAAGTTTGGGGTTTTGGTTGTGTTTTTTTTTTTTTTCAACTGCACTGTGACCTAATAACTTCAAAGTTACTCTGTTGCATACATTGCAGCGGTAGCCTGGAAACTGCACTTGTTGTACATATTCTTCCAGAATATTATACACTAAAACTGAATTCATGGCTTCCTAAACTTAAGTTCAGAAAACAATTTTTTTTTTTATTTAATGCAAATAACTGTACATTTTAGCCAAATATTGTATTTATGTATCATTTACCATAAGATAGATATTGAGGAACATACATTGTACCTTGTCCTTAAAATAAACTCAATAGGGAGGTTTATTCAATCTGTCCATTACAGCAAGAAAAGCTGGATCAATTTAATATATTTTTGCAGCTATTTCAGATACATAACTGCATCTATTTCAATTCACAAGTTGTCTAAGTTAAAACATTCATAAATCATCCCACTGGGAGCATTTTTTTATTAAAACTGAACAAAAAACCTTTGCATTTAATATTCAGGCAGATAACTGTGGTAAAAAAAATCTCAGCTTAGTATGATATTATTTTCTGCACTGAGCATTAAATAATACGGAGAAAAACAATCATTCCCAGTAGCCTACAAAAAAACAACATATAACAGGACATCAATAGGCATAAGAAGTACTGACCACAGTATTCTCAAATCTGCATGCTACAGAATCCTGCATAAAGGCAGCAGTAAGGGACCTTTCAACTCAAATACTGGAGTACTGGTGTAGTACCTAAGAGATCCCTCTTTGGTATATCAGACTAGAGGGTTCTAGATGCTAAGCTGCTTCGGCAGAGGATATAATTACTAAGGGCAAAAATCCAATATATTTATCAAACTTAAAACAATATTATTATTAGCAGAAGAACTATTTAATATGAAAGTGACAGTAAGTACACAGGCAGATTTTTATGGATACAACCACCTATGGTACTTTTCTTTGAAAAGTATAATGTTTTCATTTGTCATGCATATACATCATTGTTTTGGAGTATGCGTAAAACAAGAACAGAAAACCAGAGGTATTACAAGGAATTAAATGTACTTCCTAAAAATTAACTAGCCTCGGAGCTTTGCAAAAAGTAACCAAAAATAGTAGGAACTTAAAAAAGACTAGCTGATGTCATCCTGTCACCCAGCTAAATCTGAAAGGGCTGATATGTTTGGAAACACAAAGCAAAACAAACATAAAACCCCTGTAAGGTAACTACTTGACATATTTTTGCTTTCCCTTTTTGGCTCCTAGGAAGTCTCATGCTGGTTTAGCAAACCTGAAGGACCTTTGCTTTACTTTTAAGAGTAGTTGCCAAATGAACTAACTTGTGCTTTATCAGTCTCTGGGTTACTGCACTGTCGTTCTCAATAACCAGTTTTGTTGTCTACTAACTCTGAAATTATCTGTCACAATCTCATTTGGGAATCTGAACACTTGCTGCCCACAACAAAAACAAAGCCTGTTTCAACTTAGATTCAATTACTCTGTTTATTAAAAAAATAATTATTTACAAAAATGTACTTTATATGTTTTGCCTGTTAATTTCAAAGCCAACCAAAATTTGGCTTTGTAGGCCAACCAAAAATCTTATATAGACTTAAATGGTCTTGGATTTACTTCTCCCCTGAAGTGATGGTTACTGGGAACTGGAAGAGCCACAAACATGCTGCCACTATCCAAACTGTATGCCTGTCCTGCTATGACAAGGGCTATTCTGAGACTTGTAAAGCACTGCTTCAGCCACTGGACCAAAATGGTCTATTTCTACCCATCACATGCAGAATTTAGGCAACAAATACCACAGGCTGCATTGAAGGTGAGAACACAAAGTCCTGCCTGAGACAATTTACAATGAGAAAGCCACAGATGAACACATGCAGCTGAAATAAACCAGCAAACCACAGGTTATTATGAAATTCAACTTACACTATATTTCTTTGTCAAAGACTTCAAATGGACAGCACATCTGTAGGAATCATGTGCTATTGCTGCACATAAAGCTGATGGATTTAAGCAATCTCCTCTGAAAAGAGTAAGTGGATTCAGGGAATCAAACTTTGCAACTCTACAAGAAAAAAATAAAGGAAAAAAAGAAAAAGCTACAGGCCCAGCTGTCATACTTATCATGCTGTTCATCCATATTTGTAGCCTCCTTTGCATTGATGTTTTGGAAGAGGCATTTCCTCAAAATAACTAAAAATATTTACAATAAAACAGATGAACAATATTTAGAACACTACATTCTTTTTCAAATGTGAATAGCAGGTGTTCTCTGAATAGAAAGGGAAGAGGAAATAGAAAAAGGCTACAGGCAAAATGTAGATTTGCTCTTCTTCTGTGACCCACTGACTATTTTCTCACTCAACCTTCACTCCTAAATAACTGTTCTCGTACCCCTTTCCATTTTGTTTTATTTCAGCTTTCATAAGCATTCTCTGTTGCTGTTGAGCTTTTTTTACCCTGTTTCTTCATGTATGTTTCTCCTTTTCTGTCCCTTCTTTCTTCTGCTCTTGTTCTTTACCCTTGTCTTTAAAAGCTGTACAAATTTATGGAATATTAAATAGCACTGATAGTGCTGTCATTAAATCACCTCCCTAGTGACTATTGGGAAGAGCATGTCCAGTAACTGAATGTTAAGAAATTTTGCTTCCAGCTGTACGGAATTTCAAAAGTGGAAAAGATGATGAAGTAGCGGCAAACACAGTGGAATGAAGTCTCTGTCTCGTGAACTGACAAATAAACTTCCATGAATTGACAAAACCTTTCACGACACCAGGGAAGGCTGGGGAAGCAGGAGTTTTCACCTCCTATAGAATATTTATAAGTTTACATTTCTTACAAAGTTGTAATATTTTTGTAATTCTAAAATACTAGAAGACCAAAGTTGAAGAGGACTTTGAGGAGGTCCCTCCCAGGGTCCTTCTAGAATAAAATTGTCCATACTTTTCTTAAAAACCTTCAATTAAAATCTCCTTGGCAAACTAATCCAGCTGTTTTCTCACCTTAACAAGAAAAAGAATTTTCATTCTCATTCAAATACCCTTCCTGAAATTTATTAGATATTTCTACTATGCCAGGGGGAAAAAGAAAAAAAAAAAAAAGAACATTATTCCTTTCCTTATCCTGTAGCAGTTTGTGCACTTAGGAAGTCATCAAGTCTGAAGGCACCTTCAGTCATCTACTTTCAGATCGTTCAGTCTCTGCACAGACTTCATCTTTTTAATCATACATTATAGTTTATTTCCATTCCCCTCCTCTCCACGTAGCCCCCATCTTGCTTGAAGTGCAAGGTGCCAGACTGGATAGGTCATTACTAACTGGTAACCCAAGACTGAGTAAGTAATTATTATTGCAGGTATCTTGCTAGTGGTCACACTAATTCTGCCTCCTGAAATAATAGGGGTTGATGTTAGGTTGTTTTTGTTTATTTGGTTTCTGGTTTTTTCATTGGTTGGTTGGGGTTTTTTTTTTATTAATGGCTTCATCTGCATGTCAACAACAAAATTGCCTAGCTCCTGTTCTGCCCCTGTTCAATGCTCATATCATGGATAACTTCTACCAAAGTGCAGTATCATGCACATTTCCTTAAATGATTTCACAACATTTTTTAAAATGGTATCTACAATTTGTCAAGATCACAGCGAATTCTGAACTGAGTCCCAGCAGCTGTGCCTTTCATATTTGTGCCATTTAAATTAATAATCATATTCCCAATACCGCCTTCTGAGGAATATGGAAAACACTGAACAGAACTGGACTCTGAGCAAGTGTTTGCTGAGTGACATTCACATTAGCCCAATGTTCAGAGTAACCCATTGATTACATATGGAGCTGTTGTTCAAACTTTTAAGTGCTCCCTTAACTTTGGCACTTCCCAGAGAGAAGGGGAAGAAACAATTTATAAGCAAATACTAATCCACAGTATATATATCCTATATATATGTAGCATGTATTCCATAGGATTTCTCCAGTTCCCTGTAGTTACTTGTGATAAACAAAGAACAGGACTAGGGCTCTGGCCCTGTAAGTCTGTCATGTAGTGTCATTTGTGTCTATATATGAATTTTTATGTAATTTTTGAAGCCCATATGTATAATAAATCTTCCTTTTTCATGAGTTTTAGCCCATGCAGAGTAAGCTTTGATTTTTGCTCATATTTGGAGGTTTGACATGCCAAGCCTTAAAACTGTAATTTCACTTGTCGTTTAGGGGAACAAAATACAAAACTGTTCTTTGATCACACAGGAAAAACAGATGGGACTGTGGACAACAGAGAAATGAGTGAGAAACATAACAGGAAAAATAAGGACAAAATATTGAGTAGAAGGATAATATGAGACTGGAAGAACAAGCAGAAGATGAAAACAGGCCAATTAAAAACACATGGCATAAACTGTGAAGAATGTAAAGCAAAGAAACAATAGGACAAAGGTAAAAAGAAAAATAATGTAAGGCAAGAACAAAAATGCAAATCCCTAAAAGAACATTGAAACCAAGAGCTTATTTCTTTGCCTGTATACAATAATTCAGTCCTATATTTTTAGGAGAGTAGTCATACATTCTCAGATCTTTAGCTCTTTATAGCAGCACAATAGCCTCATTTAGGATTTTAAAAACATAACACATAGCACCAGGATGCGCTATGCCTTTCTGGATCTCTTCAGGTCCTCCCACATGCTGTGTCCTCTCCTCAATCTAAGTCAGATTCATTAAAACTTGAGATGCTTTTCTTTGTTTTGTTTTCTTTGAAATATGTTGCCAGAAACATTGGTCTTGGTGGGTATGTCTCCCTAAATCCTCCCTCTTCAGAATTCATGTTTGTGTTTAATTATTTTTTCACTCTTACAGAGCTATTTATTTCATTATCATACAAAGCTCAAGGAAGAAATAATACTAGAAAGGGTTCTTCTTGTTTCTGTCACCTAAAAAAAAAAAGGAGGAAGAACTGGACAAGAAGAAAGTTGCCAGACAAAGCCTTCATCTGGATTATTTTGGGTTCCAAGCAATGCAGTTGCCACTACAAGCAGAATGACACTTCTTTTATTATGAATTTCTCCATCACCCTAATAACCAATCAACAAGGTAAAACTGGAAGCCTAAAGCAGCAAACCAGCAAACTCACACCACAGTAATGATTACCAAACTTTCTGCACAGGTAAAGAGATAAAATTAGGGCAATCTTCAGCTCATTACAGTTTTCAGAACTGTGCATATAATAAAACAACAAACCTAGAAATTCTGTAGAGTATCTTCTGAGAAGCCACCATTCTAAAATAACAGAGGAGGAGAGATGGAGGGGATCTTTCATTTGCTTTCACCTAAATAATAAGCATGTTTTGTTCACATTTTTTGCCTTTTTTTTGTTTGCCTTGGGTTTGGGTTTTTTTTTCTTTTACTGATCTTCATATTCTGAAATGCTCTAGTTTATTCAGTTTCTAGTTTCCCTTAAAATTCTCCCTGTTTTCAGTGAATGTTCTTGGAATAACACCAAGCAACACCATCATTCTCTCTCTTTTTTTTTGCTAGATTTTTAAAAGGATAATGTAATATTTAAAATAAGGAAAAAAAAAAAGAAAAAAAGGAAGGTCTTCATTACTGTCCTTGTATGTCATATATGCACAGCCAGATTCTCAGAAGTACACAGTGTTCATCAAGAACAATTACAGGTTTTGTCTGCCTGTTTTGAGCTGAAAATTGTAACAACAAAATTAAAAAAAAAAAAAACAAAACTAATTTAGTAGGTTGATCAGCTTAATGAAAGCAGGTTGGTAACTGATTAAGGAGAAATAAAACAAAGGCACTTGGCAGTACATGTTTCTATCAAGAATGTCTTGATTTCAGTGCAGTTACTCAGAGCAACACAGTTAAAAATCATGTATGGCAAAATAAGAGCTCATGTTTCCTCCTGAAATCCCCACTGATCATTTGATTCAGCTCAAAGAGCTATTTCATGTAAAAATGAATTATGCTGCACTTACCGTGCACCAAAAGTAGATTAAGTCACTGTGGTGTGATGTAATGACACTTACATGGAAACCACATCATTTCCCATGAGATTTAAGCTTTCATTTAAAGAAAATATTAAAATGTGGTTATTAAAATAATCTTTCAAAAGTGAAAATGTATTTACCCTGCAAGGCAACAGTCCAGATGATTGTTCTTAAGAGGATGTGATCCTTTCCCGTTCATTTCAATAGAATATTAATTCATAAGTGGAGTAATGATAATTTCAAAAATCTCTTCCAACCAGTTAAGAGTTACGTGCAACAACAGAATAAGTGAAATTTATGTAAAAAGTCACTTTGTAGGGCTACAATATCTCCTTCAAACAGGTAGCTAGTGAATAGTTACCAGGAGGGGCAGAGGAGTGGAGATAGGAAGTAGCCAGTAAAGGCTTATTCAGAAAGGCCAAATTCAGATGGCAAATAGAAGAGGTTTCAGACCACTGATGCTTCCAAAGAGTTCACTAATTTTTAGTTGTATCCTCATCTTCTTATAACATAACAGAAATTTGTTCAAAATGACTAAGCCTGAGAGTCCAGTCTGATTTAGTTTTCAGACTTTCATTAGGTCACTTGCTCTGAGACATAAATTTGGATTATTCCTTGTAACAGCATAATTCTTGTACTATATTTACATTAGATACAGCACTGAAGGTTTAACATCCTTCACTTGTCTTTGTCATCTGAAAATATTTGTCCTTCTTTAAATTTTTACTTTTGCTTTTTAAAATCTTGAAACTGAACAATCAAAATTTTATAAAAATACTATTCATTTTAAAAATGGAAATGCAGCCTACCAGCAAGGTTCCTCTTGTCAGTATAATTTATAGTGCTTGCTATTCCATTTCTGAGCACTGGGACTGAGTGACCAGGAGATAGCATAGACAGTGGAAAATCATACTGAATAAACCAGAGATTTTGTATAGGCCCTTTATTTCTAGTAGCCACTACAGAACAGCCATGGACATGACAATGACTGCAAATTTTGCCATCTCTTCCGCTTCTCTAAAGGACACAGCTTTCTGAAATGTTTCTGAAGATGTAGTGAAGGGCATCTGTATTGGTCCAGGCTTTTTTCCTGTAGAAATAAACAGGCTGAAGAGTACTTGGGTTTGGCATTTATGCATCACTCTCAGGTTCTCAAAAACAATACTTAGTTTTTTGAATTACATATGTGTTCCTTGAATACATAAATTGCTGCAATTTATGCATTTAATATAAAAACACAAACCCCACATATTTCTCTTATGCATCCATCAAGCAGTTTCTAAATCACTATATGCCAAACATTGCATTTTCTGAATAGCAAAGCACTAATATATCTATATACTTTAATTANTCTTCATTACTGTCCTTGTATGTCATATATGCACAGCCAGATTCTCAGAAGTACACAGTGTTCATCAAGAACAATTACAGGTTTTGTCTGCCTGTTTTGAGCTGAAAATTGTAACAACAAAATTAAAAAAAAAAAAAACAAAACTAATTTAGTAGGTTGATCAGCTTAATGAAAGCAGGTTGGTAACTGATTAAGGAGAAATAAAACAAAGGCACTTGGCAGTACATGTTTCTATCAAGAATGTCTTGATTTCAGTGCAGTTACTCAGAGCAACACAGTTAAAAATCATGTATGGCAAAATAAGAGCTCATGTTTCCTCCTGAAATCCCCACTGATCANTTCTTATAACATAACAGAAATTTGTTCAAAATGACTAAGCCTGAGAGTCCAGTCTGATTTAGTTTTCAGACTTTCATTAGGTCACTTGCTCTGAGACATAAATTTGGATTATTCCTTGTAACAGCATAATTCTTGTACTATATTTACATTAGATACAGCACTGAAGGTTTAACATCCTTCACTTGTCTTTGTCATCTGAAAATATTTGTCCTTCTTTAAATTTTTACTTTTGCTTTTTAAAATCTTGAAACTGAACAATCAAAATTTTATAAAAATACTATTCATTTTAAAAATGGAAATGCAGCCTACCAGCAAGGTTCCTCTTGTCAGTATAATTTATAGTGCTTGCTATTCCATTTCTGAGCACTGGGACTGAGTGACCAGGAGATAGCATAGACAGTGGAAAATCATACTGAATAAACCAGAGATTTTGTATAGGCCCTTTATTTCTAGTAGCCACTACAGAACAGCCATGGACATGACAATGACTGCAAATTTTGCCATCTCTTCCGCTTCTCTAAAGGACACAGCTTTCTGAAATGTTTCTGAAGATGTAGTGAAGGGCATCTGTATTGGTCCAGGCTTTTTTCCTGTAGAAATAAACAGGCTGAAGAGTACTTGGGTTTGGCATTTATGCATCACTCTCAGGTTCTCAAAAACAATACTTAGTTTTTTGAATTACATATGTGTTCCTTGAATACATAAATTGCTGCAATTTATGCATTTAATATAAAAACACAAACCCCACATATTTCTCTTATGCATCCATCAAGCAGTTTCTAAATCACTATATGCCAAACATTGCATTTTCTGAATAGCAAAGCACTAATATATCTATATACTTTAATTACTTAGACATCCATTTGGCTAGAGCTCTATTCTCTCAATCCTCAGCCTAACAGCTCCTCACAAATCCATGGTGTTTTCTTTTTCATAGCTATTCCTATTCTACTTTAATAATAGCAATCTTTTTAATCTTCACCAGTGCATCAATAATGTACAGATTTATTGTAAGACTTTATTCTAATATTTTACTACACCGTCGTTTATTAAAGTTGTCATGCGAATCATGATTCAATTGTGATGATTTTCATAAGAAAATAATATCATAAAACTTAGCTTTTAATTGTTAATTATTATAAGGGTTTTTTAATAATTTTGGGCTTTGTGTTTTATGACCTTAAAGGTAATTTTTCTTGGCTTTTTTACAGACATTTACAGGAAGACTTATCAGTGATCTTTTTAGCTTCCATTTCTGAGGTTACTTTGTTTTATGCCAGATTTTCTATGATAATAAAAAAAATATATAACATTAAGGCAAATTTGTATTCATCTATTGCAATCATTCTCTGTTCTATTGACTACACTATAGCTAAAAGTAAATTATTCTATTGATACTTCCATAATGAGAGACTCATATTATCCTTGTTTATTTCAGAAATAATTCTTAATTTCTGCAGTTTGAAGATTTGTTATGCTAATGTTTGGCTTTTTAAAGTAGGCTTTTTATTCCTCTTAATAATGGAAGTGCTGATGGCATTGAAATTATGTTAGTAATGATATTATGTTTTTAAAAAATTATAGAGGGAAAGCAAAATATATCTGGGGCAATTTTCTTGGAGTTCCTTGTAAAAGTAATACTGAAGGTGGGAACATATTCTGGACTATCTCATTTAGAATATCTTTCATTCTCGGATTTAATGAACACAATAGATCCTAAGTGCCAAAAATGTTACCACAATAACTTCTAGAATCCTCAAGACTCGAATTGAATGTCACAAATAATTTTTTGCAATACTTACAGAGAAAGCAAGTAAAGCAGACTTGGAAGTTTTTACATTTTTGCTAGCTTAAGCATGTTGTTTCATGCATTCATAACCAAGAGCTACATGCCTGTACTGGGCTGACAGCTACAGACAGACTCCCTAACAACTATATTTTTAAGAAACTTCCAGTGATGACAAGCAAAATAAGCCTCTTCCTCAGCATCTCCTCTGCTAATACACTGCATGGACATTAGTTTCCCAAGTGAACTTGTAAATTACTGAGACTTCCAAGGCAACAGAACTTAAAATTTCCTTTACAATCTCAGCCAGTTTCCTTTACAATCTCAGCCAGTGCAGTGCCTGTGTTTATTAAACTGTGACTAGAAATTTCACAGGACAGATATGTCTTTCTTTGATTTGAAGGGTATCTGTCTATATGTTTTTCAGTCATTTGAAATGTACTTGAGGTCAAAAGCCTGTATTGAATTCTAAAGAAACTAAATATGGTATTTTTCTATACCTTGGTATTAGACAGGTAGACACTTAAAATACATTAATGTGCAATCTTTGCTACAAAGTAATTTGACTTGGTAAGGCCTGCATAAAACACAGGCTGAAGAGAAAGGGTGCAGGGAGTTGTCACCACTGGAGAATCTCTGAAGTCAGGAAAAGATAACACTTTGGGTACATGAAAGATTTATTTATGGAATCAGTACAGAATAGTCCCTCCTATGGAACTCCTTTCCGTGATTACCCAGCCTATAAGAAATCTTTAATAAAAAGGAAGTGGCCATTGAAACTGTGATTCTCAAATGCACTATGCGTTGTTATTTGTGATAGTTAAACAGTTTTACTCCACAGAAAGCCTGGTACAAAAATCAAATACTTAATCTTCAGACACTGATCTGACCCTGCATTTACAGGGCCTAAACCTGTGCTCTGTTTAAAATGTACCCTACTTACTTATAAAGACAATCAGTTCAATTCCTTCAAAAAAATGAAATAAAAAAATTCAAAGAAATGTGGAAAAGTCTGTGTTATTGTTTTCATTTTAAAGTTAACTTTTAAACTTACATTTTATTGCATGTTGTAAGGAGATCATGCAGAAATACTTTATTTTCTTCAGCATCTGTTTCTTGATTTCCTCTTCTCTCTGTGTACCTCTTCCTACAGAAATGACCTTTTTTCCTCCTATATTCCATGCCTCTTTTTCATTTTTTTTCCCCACAAAGGCATCTCTTCACATTTCTCAGAAAATCAGTGCCTCTTTCACAACTTATCTAGTCTGTTACATTCTACTCACCCTTGGTAAATATTACCAGAAGTCAATTACCAGAGCAATAAATAGATTAGACAAAATTTACAACAAAATGGAACAAGACAAACTCACAAGTAATAAAAATAAGTTCATGTGAGTTCATTTTTTTTTAATTACCATGTAGGCTAGGCAGAGGAAAGGCTACCAATGTGGTTTTAGTTGATTATGAGTTGTAGAGTTGAAAAGAATCTGACTATGTAATGGGCCATGTACTCTCTGAAGTTATCTCAAGGTCACCTACCTGTTGTCTCAAGAGGATGCCATGGGAGGGAGCAACAAGCCCCCACTTTCTGCAACCCATTGAACACCAGGAGATGAAGCTAGAATACAGAAAAGTTGACAGAAACTCTTGTTTATTCAAGAGGAAAGAATCATGTCTCTCTGTTTCCAGGAAAGTGTTGCAACCTACATACCTCTGTTTTCTCAAGAGAGCATTTTGTTTTCTGCTGATATATATTTTCAAGCCAAGTCTTACTACTTCCACTGCCCACCCTGCAACAGCATTTGGTGGCTTAGCTTGGAGCTCTTTCCCCCATCCCAAGAACAGGAATGCCTACAAAAACCATTGTTTCTTATGCATCTCAGACTGGGTTGATCCTTATCACTCCCAATTCTCCAATATTACCCTGGGGCGCAATCAAATTAATTGTGTTCCATAATGACTTCAGAGGCCAGCTTAAACAATTATGAAAACATGCAGTCTTACAAATTACAGAAAGAATCACCAGATCCACTTCCAAATGTGGACATACTGAATATACAAACAATGAATATACAAACAATGGGTAGTGACCTGGGACTTCAAAACTGTTCCAGATGTGGCAGCAGGGCAAAACTGAGCTGTGACTCAGCTTTATACAGGGCAGATATATCACCAGGAACAAATTTCTAATCTCTTTTAAAAGACAGCAGGACTTTGGCATTCACTTCAAGGGACAAGAACTTCAGCCAGGGCACGTAATCTAAAAGGAAACGTGCTGCACTCTTTGGTAGATTTATTGTTATTGCTGTTATTGTTGCAGCATTATTTCGTTATTGCTATTGCAGTAGCTCTTAATAAGGCTAGAAATAGAATAAAATAAGACTGGAACATATGACTAAAATGGTACATGAGCAACAATTAAAACACTAGCATTGATGTGGCATAGTACTATATTTTAATTTCCATTTACAAATATATATATTCTTATCAATATAGATGTTAGGAGAGGATGTGTTCATTTTGCTTTTTGGCAGTATTAAAAATAGTTTTCTTGTCACTGGGAAATAGTTTTTCTTTATATTGTAGCAATATGATGCCTTGGCTCAAAGCTTGTGCTCACGCATTTATTTCCTGTGAGTAATAGAATTAACTATGAAAAAAACGTGATGTCCTTGAAACAGCACTCGCTATCTACATTACCGTAATTCTCAGCACAGCCTGAAACTCAACCTGCCAGAGTACCATCACTGGTATATTCAAGCTTCTTGGCAGGACTAGGCTACTCTGTGTGATGCATTTGATGTTTTGGATTCAAGAACATTACTAAAACACAAAACCCCTTTTATTCAACGGCCTGACGAAACACAGTTTTATCAGAAGTTAGCTAAGCAGCTATAGCTACCTGGCTGCAGAGAGGGACAGAACCAGCTCTGGAGTCAAAGCTGATTTAGTTTTCAGGCCATAGCTTGCCCCTGGGCAGTGCAGTCCCCAAGCAAGCCCAGGCAAGGGAGCTGTAGACACAGTATGGGCACAGCCCCACAGCCCTCTGCATCAGAAGGGCTGGTACCCAAGATCTGGGCAGACTGAGTGCATCAACCTGGTGACTCTGTGGTGCTGGCACACAGAGGAAACAATTTCTCCACTTGATTATTATTTAATCTTTTCTTCAGTGAACAAATACAATCTAGTTGCATCACAAACACACCAAAAGTATGTCACAAAGTATGATGGGTTTTAATAACAGAAAGTAAATCATGGCATCACAGAATATGCTGAATTGAAANCCCAACTCTTCATACGACTTCTCCTCCAGATCCCCGTGGCTCTCCTTTGGACGCTCTCTAACATTTAATTAAATTTGATAAAATTTGATTAGCGAACCAAGCCTTTGTTAACAGAAACGTGGTTTCTAAGCACGCCTCTTGAAGAACGGTATCAACTTCGGGAAACGCTGGGTGAGCAGTGCCTTACTGTGCCCCGGCATCCTGGGGGAGCTCCAGGCGGCGCTGCGGCCCCCCGAGCTCAGCACCCCCTGAGCTCAGCACCCCTGAGCTCAGCACTCCCTGATCTCAGCAGCCCTCCAGCTCAGCATCCCTGAGCTCAGCACCCCCGAGCTCAGCACCCCCTGAGCTCAGCACCCCTCCAGCTCAGCACTCCCTGATCTCAGCACCCCTGAGCTCAGCACTCCCTGATCTCAGCACCCCTGAGCTCAGCACTCCCTGATCTCAGCAGCCCTCCAGCTCAGCATCCCTGAGCTCAGCACCCCCCGAGCCCAATGCCCCCCCAGCCCAGCAGCCCCCCAGCCCAGCACTCTGGTGCTCAGCCCCTCCGAGCGCAGCGCCCCCCTGTGCCGCCCCGCGGCTGTGTGTGTGTGAGCGTGTG
>VWZF01001077.1:47036-96009 GCA_013396755.1 Sclerurus mexicanus
CCGGGCGGGCGGGCGGCGCTGCCTTCTGCGAGAACGGGCCGGGGCTGCCCCGCACCTGCGCCCAGCGGAGCCTGAGTGGGTAAGTGGTTACCTCCGGCGAATCGCTGCGCTCTGTGCTTGCTGTCTTATGGGCGACCGCACTCTCGCCCTGAAATCCTTCTAAGACGGGACTCCGAATTTGAGGCCCTGGAATTCTGCCCCTGACAGAATGATGTGGTACCTGTTACTGATCTTCCTGCAGTAGCAGGTTGCGGTTGTAAAGCCTCAGGTCAAACACCTGCATCCGTGTCATTTTGGACTGTCACGGTGCAATATGAGATTTTTCCCCATTCGTGTTAAAATTCTTGGGTCCTGACACCTCCAAACCAGCACCTTTATGGCTGCTGGAGCTACAGTGAACCTGACATGGGACCCCAGAACTGCTCCTCTCACCAGTGACAGAAGTAGAAAACAAATGAAGTTGCTGTCGCTTTATTTGAGAAATCTGGACCTTGCTAAAGCTCTGTCCAGTAGCACTGGGAATGGAGCTGCTACTTCTGTTCTGCTGGATTCTGTCATTTTTTTTTTCCTCTAGTACTGAAAAATGTGCTGGCAGATTATCCACTGAGATACTTCAAAATTGGGATCAATTCCCAGTGCATGGAGGAACAAAAGCTGCCACAGTAGCTCTATAAATACACCCAACAAGTGGATCTTTCTGGGTTCTGCCTTTTTCTCATTCCCAACAGCATAAGCTGGTTAGTTACAGGAAAGTGCTACCTTTGTAGAATTTACAATAAAATACTATTTACAAATGGGTTGGCAAGTTGCAGTAAGATTCAAGAGGTAAAATCAAAAATCAGTGTGTTCCTTTCTTGTTCTCTGTCTTGATTCAGCAACATCTGTGTGGTTTTGTTTTCCTGGGCAGTGCTGAGGCGGCTGAATGAGTCTGTGTAGACAAGGGATGTCAGGTGAGACCTGGCAAAACGTGTCTGATGCAACCAGTTACCAGTTGCAGGATGCGACGCTTTTCTGTTTTCCTCACGCAGAATAATCACACTATGACACAACGTAGTACAATGTAGTACAATTTTTTTTCTCTCCATTGCCTTTATGCATTCTCTTAAGCTGCATAAGGAGAGAGCTGAAGACCTGTTTAGCAAATATTTTGCCTAGAGATTTGTTTGCTATATGCTTTTGGGCTTGTTTAGAGTCTGGGGGCAGGTGGGTGCAGATACACTGAAGTGAACTTGAATTGATTTGCTGCTTCAGACTATTTACCATTGTTATATTGAAATTAAAGAAAGCGTGGCCAAAACGGTGTCTTGATACCAGTTCCCACCTAAAAGGGTAATTGCAGTGGAATACATGAAGAGTCAGAATGTAGTACTGCAGGAGAAGCGACTCGTTTATTTCCTGAGCATAAGAATTTGAAGGTTTGACTGTAAATACTGACAGTTCTCAGAGACTCCATGTTCTTAGCATGCTTGTATATTGGGGTAAGTTGAACTTATGGTAGTGATGATGACTGCAGAATTATGAGCAATTACTCTTGTCTGTTTTTACAGTTTGGAAATTGAGGTCAAAACACAGATAAATAAATATTCTGTTCTATTACTCCATGCCTTCCGCCCCCGCCACCATGTGGAGCAAATGGTCTTATATGCTTTCTTTCAGAAGACAGCAAATGCTTCATTTCCTTAAAACGTAATCCTGTGTACGTGATCAATGGAACTAAACAATAATGATCTTTCCATCACTGTGAAATTATCCGTTTATCCAATAGCAGGCATATGTGTCTGCTGGATATTAGGTTTCTGTAAAGGCTGAAGGGCTTATTTACTTCTTTATTTCTTTTCCCCACACATGTTATAAAGAGTGCTTTCTGGAATTTTAACAGGAAAGCGCAGGAATTTTTTTAACAGGAAAGATGTATGGTACATCTTCTCAGCCAATAACTACAGATCAGTTTTAAGTCTGAAATCTGGATTGGAGGCAAGTGACAGAACAGAAATAATTACAAAATAAATTAGCAAAATTGCCACTGTAAAAGCAAATGCTACATTCCAATCCTTAAATGTGCTGTTAATCAGGAAGCAGGAGGAGCAAAGGCAATAATTTCTGGAGATATTTTTGTCTTTTATGGCAGCAAAAAATAACCTCATGCTACTAGTAAAACAGATGTTTTTTTGTCTGCTTAATAGTTAACACTAATAGCATAAACACTTTACGATATTAAAAGCAGAAATGCTACTTTCCTACAGATGAACATTTATAGCTCACAGAAGAAACAGCTGTCACGGGGGCCCTAGTCATTTACTAAATCTTGGGCTCTTGATCCTGTGTGCCATGAAATTGTGAGCAGCAGGAGCAAGCCCTAGATTGGGCATGTTTTTTAAAAATTTGGTTGTTTTTACCAGCATAGTTGAAAATTCTCATGTATGTAAATCCTCTTTGTTTTTCAGCTTGTCCAGGAGTTCAATACCCAGGTGGCTCTCTATCGGGAGCTGGTCATTTCTATTGGGGATGTCTCAGTCACCTGTCCGTCTCTGCATGCGGAATTGCACAAAACTCGAACCCGGGGATGTGAGATGGCCTATCAGGCTCATCAAAAACTAGCAGCAATTTCTGGGTAGGAGTCAACTTACGTTTAATTAAAGCTGTATTCACGTGCAAATCTTTCTTAGATACTGCATTACGGAAGCTATCAGCAAAAGCATTAACTTGTGTTTCTGTTTTAGGCAGAGAAGTGTATGACCACAAATTCTACAGAATGCTTATATCCTTGTGATAGCACAATTTTGGATCAAATCCTGGTCCCCTTACCAAGATGGTATACCAGTGATTTCACTGGATGCTTTTATGTAAGACGATCAGGATTTGACTGTGTATTACTACACAGTTTAAAAAGATCAGGGCAGAAGCCATGCCTCACAAGGGTGACATAGCAATAGCTTTCTGCCCAGTCTTGCCTTGAGTATACTGATTGAATAGCTAGAGACAACTAGTTCAGCTCAACAAGAGACTGAACAAAATGAGACCAAAAATAGTTAGGTTAAAATTGGGTGAGGGGAGTACAAATACTAGTCTGAAAATTTGTGTTTACGTTCTACATGTACATTTTTAAATCCTTACTTGTGTTGAAATAAGAATGGAACCTTTGCTAGCATATAATGTTTTAATTTATTCTTTGGTATTACATTATATACTTGCCTTTCCATGGTGACAGAATATATTATCACATACTTGAGACTATGCCTCAGTACAAGATAAACCAGCATAAATAGCTGTGTCTTATAAAAAGGGGATTCGTGCTTCTAATTGCATGTGGGTTCTTCACAGTATGGTGACTGGGGCATTTGCATTTACACATGTACCTCCTGAGTCGTGTTTCTCTTGTTACACTTCTTCAGAACTTCCTGCATCTGCCTATCTACCATAAGCCACTGTGTACTACTGGGAAAAAACCTTCCTTTTTTTTGCACCTCTGCCTTACCCGCTGTTGAATTTCTCTCATCACTTTAATAGATATGAGAAGTCTGTCATAGTTTTTATGTATAAGGGAAGACCACACTGACAAACTAAAGAGTAGAAGGTACTAGTTGATTGTTTTAGTAGAACTGTCAACATTTTCAAGTAAGACTTTGTGCAAAGACTCTCAAGTTGTTTTTGTGACCTCTGATTTCTTCCTCAAACTAAATGTGTACTTTTAAAATACTAAAGTTAGTAAGAATTTTTAAAAAAGCACGAACCTATAGACATGGTTCTTTTTAACCCACGTGCTGAAAATATGAAAGCAGACAGGACTGAAATTTATCTTGTGTGCTTTTAGACTCAAAAGAAAAACTAATATAAACCAAAGTAACTCATCTGAGTAACTGAACCTATTCTGTAATTTTTTAATCTTTTTTTTTCCCATGAAAAAAACCATTGCTTATTTAGAAGTACAGAGTTTTTTTAAGTAATCTTTGCAGTTGGGAGTCTGCCATATACACAAAGATGTCCTGAAGGTTGTGCTGTTGCTGTGAGATTGACATTTAGCTAATCTAAAACTGTTCTAAATAACTGTGATAATAATGTGATATCCATAACAACTAGTGGGTGTTAGAAACTCCCTGGAAATTACTTGTGTGGCTTGACAGACATTTTACAAGGTGTGTTTCACATCCCCACCCTCCTGCAGCTGGGAAAAGCCATATAAGACAAGTTTTTTGGTGTGGTTGTGAGGAAAGGTGGGAGATGAAGGTACAGCAAGGATCCAGTGTAGGAAAGAAATAGGAGAGGAGTAATAAATAGTCTCAGAGATTCAGTCTTTAATTCAGCAGGAAGAGTGATATAGTGCATATGGCACAGGATCTGAAATGGGAACCTAATTGGATAGGAAGAAAAATGCTTAGGGACAGGAATGTATTAAATCATCCTCAGTATTAAATAGTCAGGAGGGTAGTGTATTTCTCAGAAACCACTGGTAGTCAGCAGATGAGGCAAAGGCTCATTTAGTTCACCGCTTTACTTCAAAGTGCACAGCACTGCGCTGTGCAAACTTCTGGGTAACACAACCAATTCTGTCTTCCAAAACTTTTTTAAAGAAAGCCTATTGCTTTCCCACTGAGAGAGAATAATAGCAAAAAGCTGTTTATGCTACTAGACCATAACATTTCATGCCGTAACAGCAGTCTATTAGTTAAGGTAATCAGTAATGTTCAGTTAGTCTCCAAGTGACCTACCCAAGCTGTTGGAAGGGAGTCTTTCTTTTAAGAAGTTGGCTTTACTGTCTAAGACAACACTAAGTTCATTTATCTTGTTTGTACTGATTTATTCCTTTGCAAAATTAGCAGACAGCTGAACTTCTGTTTGAATATATCAGGACTTCACAGAATCACTAGAATTCCTAGGCTTGGAGGGGACCTCTGGCGATCACTTGGAGATCACCTAGTCCAACGTCTGTAGGCACTAGTGCATTTGAGACTCCTAAATGCACTCCTGACTCACGCAGTTAGAAGAGGCAGCTATTTCCCTTCGTAACTCACCTGTTCTACAAGACTAAGGAAGGTAACAAAGGGGAAAGGTGCAAAGAGTTGGAAGGAAAGAAAAAAGAACAGATCTACTAGTGCTGAGAAAGACAGCTCTGAGGAAAAAATCTGGAAATTGTGGGAAGGGAGGGAAATGCTGAGACAGAGATAACGCATTAGGAACAGAACAGGATGGAAGCCATGAGGACAAGAAAAACTTTGAAATATTAGGCAGACGTCAGAGTAGGACAGTGAACATGAAGAGAAAGCTGCAGATACATCTGTAGAAAATGTGTACACAGATAGGCCAACAGAAGGAGATTCATCTACAGAAGTGGACGATGTGAAAGTCACGCTTATAAGTTAAAAACTGAGAGAAATGAAAGCAAAGGAGATTATGAAAAAGATCGGGAAGTAACAAGGAAACATAAAACCTTGGAAAGTCCACACTGGATTAGACCATCTCACCCCTATCTAGCTCAAATCTGACAACTGCTCATAGCAGAGATTCCATTCTAAAATAAACAACCATACAAAAAACCCCTGCATAGAACAATGCCTTCTCTCATGTATTAGCCGCTACTTAGCAATGAATATGCAAAGGCTGCATCTGTACAGTATGTGTCTGACCAATGTGAGTTCTCACAGAAGATTTCAGGATTTGTCCAACTATGAAGGTCTTTTACTCAAAAATTGGGAAGGATGAATGAGGACACCTTTACACTGTGATGTGTTTAAAAATTAATTTATTAAGAAAATATTGTTGGAAAAGGAAACTTCAAATTAAGTCTGCAAGTTAATAGGGCCTCATAGTTACTATGTCCTCTTCTTAACTTGCTCTCATATATTTTTCTGGTAGAAATAGTGAAATTTTATCAAAGGGGAATAAAGATTAGAAATAAAAATAATCTGAATTGAAATACTCTATTTAGTTGATGTTCTTTTAGGAAGGCAAATCAAAGTAAACCTTTCTTTCAGTGTTGGTTTTCTCTGGACTTCAGGTCAATTCCTGTTCTCATAGTAAAATTTCTTAGTGATTTTTAATGAATTGTCTTGTGAAGAAGGTAAGGTTTGGCCCTTTTGTCATATTTTCTGCTGTATCAATGTATCAGAAATTAAATATCTCAAATTATTTACATTATGCACTGTTGCAGTATTAGTTTTCATGGTCAAAACTGGAGCAGCAAGAAAATTAGTCAGCATGATTTTTTCCAAGAGAAAAGAAAGGGAAAATAGTTGTGCCAACATGAGCATGGGGGGAAAAGGTGCAAAGCTGTGTTTTGAGAGGGGGTCTGCTTTATGGAATGATAAAGAGTGGTAATATTTTAGAATTCATCAAATAGAGATCCAGCTTTATAAGTGAAGTCCACTAAGTCTGGGATGTCAACGAAAAGGTAACTGAGAACTGTATTTTAAGACACAAGTCTGCACAACTGTGCACACGCTTTTGTAAATGTCCCTTCAAATTCTCAAGCACTTGATATGCTTACATAATGTGTGCACTTGGCACACTGAAACCAGAACTGGCAGTATCTCTGTGACAGTCTGATATATATGTTGGCAGTGGCTTTTTTGCATGAAACAAAACCGTGTGAGGAGCTCAAGGGTGCAGGCAACGTACATCTGTGCGAGCATAACTTTGAAAGTGATTTTTTTCTGTGGTTCAGATTGGTGTTGCAACGTCCAGAATCCTAAGGAGGAATAAACCCCTACACCAATACAGGCTGGGGCCAGACACTTGGAAAGTGTCTTTGCAGAAAAGGACCTGGTGGGTTGTGGTGAGCATCAAGCTGAACATGAGCCAGCACTGTGCCCTTGTACAAAGAGGGCCAACAGCCTCCTATGCTACATTAGGAAATGTTGCCAGCAGGTCAGTGGGGCTCATCCTTTCCTTTTCAGGGCTATTGAGGCCATATCTGGAGTACTCTGTCCAGTTCTTCGCTCCCTGGTAGAAAAGAGAAAGGGACATACCAGAGCAGGTCTAGTCAACGGCCTTAAAGATGGTTGGTTAGGAACAAGCAGCATCTGACATACAAGGAGAGGCTGACAGACCTGGGATTGTTGTGCTTGGAGAAGAAAAGACTTGAATGGGGATCCTACCAAGGTGTATAAAAAAATACCTGATGGAATAGTGTAAAGAGGTCACAGCCAGACTATTCTCAGTGGTATCCACTGATAGAACAGCAGGTACAAACTGAAATACAAGAAACAAATGTGACTTAAACGTTTTTTTAAACTGCTTTTTTACTGTGAGTCTAGTAGAATATTGGAACAGGTGCACTGAGAACTTATGGAGTGTCCATCCTTGGAGATACTCAGAACTCAACTGGCCAAGGTCCTCAGTAGCCTATTCTAGTTGATGCTGCTTTGAGTGGGTAGGTTGGACTAGATTAGTTCTAGATGTCCCTTCCAGCTTGTGACAAAATTCACTGTAAATCTTCTCCTTGGGAAAATTCAGAGTTGAAGTTTCCTTTCCACTAATGTGCATCTGTTACTTTTATAAAATAGTTCATTTAAGTTCCCCTGAGTTCAAGAAGAGTTGACGAAGTAGGCCTAAGAATCACATGCTGATTGCATTCCTGTGCACAAAAGTGTTACCATAGTGTTGCTTTAAGTTTTTAATTTTATTTAATGTCTCCTTTTGTTTTCCATTGCAATAAACAGTAAGATTTCTGATGTTTTTAATAAACACTAAGAACTAATTAACATTAGGTATTTTCCTTAGGTTGTGTTAAAAACTTGGCAACCAATTGGTTGACAGTCAATTGTGGCCAACTTTTTACTGAACTGTCTGAATTTTCCCTGAATTAGGATCCTTCAAAATTTTTACCTGCTTTCAGAAGCACACAAGCGACCAAAAAAAGACTCCTTCAATATATTTTACAAATTAAGCGAAAAGGAGACTCCAAGCTTATAAGTTAATGAAAGCTGCATTAAGACAGGCTTAACAGAAACCGTTTTAACTGTTTAACTTCAAATGTTAAATAAAGCACTGCTGGCAGTCAGTACAGCTGAGCAGAGACAAAACACAGCAACACTTAGCTCAACAGGGAAGAATTTTTATAACCATGATTCAAAACCAGTGTTATGCCAGCACATAGACAGGCAAACTGGAGCTGTGCCCCAGCTAGATATCAATCGAACAGCATTTATAGAGATCTGTGTCCTCCCTAGACGCCTTTGCAGTCACTGCCATGGTACTCCTCTAAGTGTCTGTGTCAGAAGTGGGGAGACTGATATTAATGTCAGTCCTGGAGTTCTGAATCGCAGGCACTGCTGCTGGATCCTACCTCTGGTAGAATTAGGATTGTTCCAACTGCCAGATGAAAGTTAAGAACTAAAGTAAGTGCTTCACAGAGATTGCATTGTGATAACCAGAATGTGGCTTGGTAAAAGTACAATTAAATATCAAAAATATTATGACATGAGAAAAAAGAAAGCAGTCAATATTCACTGCAAGAATCAATACTATTACACATGGTAACACCGGTAACATAATGCCTTCTGAATCTATACAAGGTTTTGTGGGGTTTTTTGCTAAAATGTTACAGATATTTTAAACAGTAACATTGTAAAAATCTGACCTTAAAATTCTATGAGGTAGAAAATGTTGTGATTCTCCACTTCTGAAAACTGTTGGAAATACAAAACTTCCCTTTTGCACACTCAGGCTATACTAAAAGCATCTCAGTAAGTTATTTCAATGTGGCAGGCTAGATCCCACAACTCTTAATAGTACCTAACTCAGCAAGTTGTCCTAATGATTTAACTGTGACTGTACAAAATTAATAAAGTGAGGGAGATCTTTGTCTCCCTCCAAAGAAGATCCTTCAGGACGTGGAGCAAGTTCATTATTAAGTATTCTTGTCATATTTCATTTTCCCTCAATCTTTACATTCAGTTTCTATAAACATATACTGTAACATTCTTAAATGCTTAGAATTTTCGTGTGATTTTGAGCATATCACATTCTGGGGGCAAATTCTGACAGTGTGTGTTCTATTTTGTTTGGATTATCTTCACTGATTTCAAAGTCATGAAGTGACTCCAAACTTATTAAGGACCAATTCGTGTATGATAATGCAGTAAGTGTACAATAGCTTACTCCTGTCACAAGAGGATAAGATGCACATGTATTTTCTGAGTAGATTTCTTTGAAAAAAAATTCTCTGTTCATACAAGCCACATGCATCCAAAATGATGGAAAGGGACATTGAAAAGATAAGACTGTTTTCTGTGAAAGTGAGTTAAAGTGTTAAGAATAAAATCAATTTACTCAATTTAAGTTGCAAGTTGAAAAAGAAATTGTTTAAATCAGATACCTCAAGATTTGATACATGAATTCAGAAAGCAAATGAGGAGCAAACAAAGTTATTTACTAAGGCTAGGATTTCATGATAGCTGACCTCTACAGACCAACTTTTTCTTTGTACTGTTGTGTTTGAAACTGTGCTTTAATAGGTGTTTGGGACTTGAAGACACAAGGCATTAATATCTCCATTTATAGATCTGTCTTTCATAACTGGAGGCCAGATTCAGTAAAGGGCAAACATACCTGAAAGTGAACTTGTCACTCTATTTCTCTACGTTGAGAACAGCTGTTCTGGAAATCCTGGAAGTTCGACATCTGCAGTAACACAGCGTAACTTAGTTTTGACAAAGTGGAAGAGCTTAGCACCTTGCTGAATGGTAAACCTCATCAGCAGGCAGAAGGACAAGCATTCTTGCTTCTCCATGCTCTGACAAGCTTGATCCCAGAGGTGCTGTCTGAGCATCCTCAGAACCTGACACACACTGACAGTTTTGGACTCCTCACAAAACACAGTGGCACCTGCCACTTTATTTTAGCCAAAGCTGAAGGTGAGTCAAGTGAATTTCTAGACCACTTGCACCTACCTCCCAGAAAGGGGAGGAAAAGGAGAGAAGTGGAGAGTGAGTGCTAAAGTAGAATGGACATCATGTTTGTCAGTCACTTAATTGCTCCTTTCTTCCATCTCACACTCAGCTAGCACATTCACAGCCCCTCCCAGTGCAGTGCTGGCACTGAGACACTGAAGGACTGCAAATGGAGGGTAAGCCAGACAGGTAAGCCTGCCACTTGCATGAAAGGTCCTCTAATACAAAAGAAGCTGTGTGGCAGCCCAGCAGCCAGGAACATTGCCCACGCTCGAGAATCACCACAAACAGTGATATTCTCCCTGGTAGGCATACAGCAGTGCAGCTTTTCCTCTGAAGCTGTGAGGTGACTGTGGCGAGGTAGGGGGCACATTCTCATCATCTGACCCACTGGAAAGACTTGTGCACGGAGTAGCAATATGGTGTCAAGGTCCACACTGTACTTGGGTTTCAAGCAGTGCCATTGCACGTAAACATTAAAAACTATTAAGGAACTTCCTTTGTGGTATTGTAATCCTTGGTCTCATAATTTTTTCTATGTCTTAGGCAGATAAAACATAAAGATCTACAGGAGCAGAGATTCAGAACTCACATAAATGCTGAGTATTCTCCAGCATTCTGCATTTTCAACCCGGTGAACTGTGAATCCATCTACACAGTACCTTGGTGTAGGGTTGGAGTAGCTTGCAGGTTTAGTGTGGATTGGCTTTCCATTTGACATGTGTTCTGCATTCATCACTCCAGTATAGATCCCAAAGTGCAGCCTGGGAGAGGATACCAAAAAGTAAGGTGTTGCTGTATATCAGATCCTTCAGTGGAATACTCTGCTGTGCACAAGCAGCATTCCACTACCATTAGATTTTAAAGGGGTTGTTTCTCTAAATCTGTCTCGTGAGTAATGGAGTAATGCAGCCATGGGTGAGCCTGTTTATCTGTAGCAATGGTTGAAATAATCACTGCTTTACACTCCTATTTTGAGGTATACTAACCTTTACATGAGGACATGAAGGAAGACAACGTATGTAGCCAGAGAGATCTGGGGACTGAATTTCACTGGCAGGGCCCCTTTAGAAATGCTGCAGAATCAGAGCTGATCTTGTTCAGAAGATCCAGTGTTTGGGCAGGTGTTCTTGTAATTTCATGCCCTTCTCTTGCCCCATTTTGTCTTAGTTTCAAAAGACTTGCTCACACTTTTGGATAGAAAAATTATTCACACTTTTTCTGTGAAAGAATTTTCTCAGGGAATAACCAGCCAGAGGATCCAGAAGTTAGGTACTTCTCTAGAAGCAGGAACTCTAGGGATTTTGAAAAGCCCCCAGAACTCAAGTGTGGACTCGATTTTGACGGTTGCTATTACCTTTGCTTAGCTACAGATTTTCTCATACCCTTTTCTCCTTTGTCATTTTTTTTAAAGTGTTTCTCTTTCTGGCTTTTCTTTACTCATAGTCCATCGCCAAACAATAATGAAATTAACATCTGCTGCTGTCACATTAACTGTTTGGGTTCTCTTCAGGGCAGAGTCCTGAATATAAGCCTGCTGGAATCCACTTACCTTTAATTCTGCAGCATTATTGTAGTAAACATGATTAACTAAAGTGTTTCTGAGAGAAAAAAAGAAAAAACATTATTGGCATAATTTTTAAAAAAAATACATTTGTGGAAAAAAAGTGTACTGAAACTTCATGCATAGCTTCACAGATGTAGTTGAAAGTTGCAGTTGTGCTACCTATAATCAAGATGGCTAAGAAGAACATCATTGTGTCCCCAGTAGATCCATTGCTTTGAAATCTATTTCAACAGCGTATTTCAGGAATTTTCTTCTGCAAGTTTCTGCTGAAACTGACTGCTGAGGCCAAAGCTGGGAATTTAGTAGTGAGTTTTAAGTGCTTCTTTCCTCATCATTTTCCTAAATACTGTTTGATTAAGAAATCTCAAATGGCTGCCGTTTTTCATGCTAGACATTCTGTCTATCTTGCTTCCATTTAGCTTTGCTTATGTTGTTCTCAGAAAATTATTTCTGAGTCTCGCTGAATCTTACAAATCCAGACTGTGTTAGCAATATGTTCATATTTCTTAAGATAAGTGAAAACATGATATAATGAAGTTATGCATTTAGAAAAGGATTTCAACATGGGCTCTTAAATTTCACATATACTGGTATTTTGCTTCTGATTTCTTACCTTCTTTTTTAAGTTTTGGACTGAAAATTGGCTGCTAATGGAAATGTTTTTGCTAATTCTCAGTATTTTTGAACATTCTGAAACACTCCAGTTAGAGAGGAACCATTTTGACTCTGTGCCCCTCACTGAAATCAGCCAGTGTGCCAAGTTAATTGTGCAGGGCCATGCAATTTTAAGTGCATGTCCTTCTCATGACTCATGTTTTCTTATGCTCCTTCAGGGTGCTAAGACTTCCTGCATAGTCATCAAAGAAAAGACTTCACATTTATCATGAGCTGTGGTGCACAGAGTTTTGCTCTGGTAAGATGCTAAGTAGCAAATAGTAAATCCTCTCAGCAGCAGCATCAGTAACTTGCAAGATCAGTCCCCAGCCAAGGGAGATATCAGTTCTGTTAGGCTTACAAAGGAAAAAGTCCAACCAAATCAGATAAGATGTACAAAATCTCTCGCAGTGTTTCTGCTTGCTTTATAGTTCTGTTTCAGAACAACTAATTAAATATTTGTAGCCATTATCTGTGCATTAAGGTCTCATCTGGACTCTTCAAGCATTCCTTAATCCGGAATCCTTCCAGTATTATAGGTTAAATTATGTTTAAATTCACGTTTGAAAATTAAACATATACTGAAGTGCTGACAGTTACTGAATAGCATTTTCTCTTGCTGGATACCTTTGCAGATCTACGTTTAGATTTTCTGCATAATTTTTAACTATCAGAGAAATAATACACTGAATTATTTGTTTATAAACAATTATTCATGAAAGGTCTTCCTTTTCTCTCCGTTTTTTATCTTGCTGTTCTTATCTTTCTTATGAATACTTTCTGCATCAACATTTCCTGGTAGCAGATTGGGTGTAAGAACCCTAATACTGCTGTTTTATATTAAATTATGTGCTCAAAGTTGTTGAAGAAACTGCTTTCCCATTGCAGAAGAAAACAAGTTTGCATTTATTGTGTGAGTAAAGCTGGCACTTCATATCTCTGTCTGTCACAGCAGGAAAGATCATTGCAAAGGTACAGTTAGCTTGGCAGCACAGCAAATGGTTAAGTGGCAAAGTATTTAAAAGTGCCGTGTTTATACAGCAGCCTCCAATTATTTCCAGCAGTTCTGGAGCTGTTACTGTGGTGAAGCAGCACTATCCACCCATTTGCATTTACACCCCCCCCCAAAAAAACTCCCACCAACAAAGCAGGGATTGGTATTTTGGAGTAAAATGACAACTGAACCACAGAGTATGAAGGCTGAGTGATGTGAGGCTCTGTGCTGAGGAAGCAGTCCCTTTGTGTAGGGTGAAGAGTCCCAGTGCCCTAAAGTCAAAGTGGACATTCTAAAGTCTGGGCACTTGATTTAGCTGCAGACCTATCCAAAGCTCTGTGTGTATAGCCTTGCTATTCATTTGACAGCATTCAAGACTTGGAAATGTCTGTCTGTCTGTACAGCTGCTAATACAGGATACTGGACGCCCAAGGAAAACTTTGTGGAGGAATCCCAAGCAGAAAAAGAGCATTTCAAAGCATTTCAAAGAGGGAAAAAACAAAAGCAATACCAGTTCAGAAAGTCAAGTGAAGACTAAAGCAGGTTTGAAAATCTGAAGTGAAAAAATGCAAAGTTTTTTATGCTAGAATACTGCTTCCTGAACACATTTTATCAACAGATGGTTTAAAAAATTTCTTTCTCCATATATGAATTTAAATTCAGGAAGCTAATTTTTTTTTTTCTTTTTTTTGACACATTCACATTTTCTCACAGTCTCACAGCTGTGATTTTTAACTTATCTACTCATACAGACTGGATCGGTGAAATTTCTGGTGCAGTTTCTACTGACTCTATCCCACAATTTCTTTTTCACTTGGAATACTTTTAGATGGAGGTCTTTGGATATTTGGGTTTTTCTACGAAGATAAAAAGTGTTCTTGGGCATAAGAATGATATACTCAAAGCACTTCTAGAAGCATTTGATACATCCAGAATCCCAACCACTACTTTATTGTGAGCAGCCTACTAATGATCTGCTTGGTGGATTGTTTTCCTTCCAGTTTAGAATTGCAGCAGTTACAATGTCTCACTAACAGAATAAAAGATTTATGAAAATGTATGGATCTTTTCAGTAATTGTTTGTGCAATAAAGCTCTTATCCAAGTCACGGTAAAACTTATAGAACATTTTCCCTTTAGTTTAAGTAGTTTCTATACCAACCTGGTAAGTAATATATATATATATATATATATATATTCTGTTCTATGAAAGAATTTTCTCAGGGAGTAGCCAGCCAGAGGATCTAGCAGTTAGGTACTTCTTTAGAAGCAGGAACTCTAGGGTTTTTGAAAAGCCCCCGAACTCCTACTATTTCTAATTCTAACATCTCTTTCTTCTCTGGTTTTCTCATTTTGATATATGGAAAACTAGAATCTAAGTTGCAAACAGATAATAGGTATCTAGATCACACAAATGCTTTATGGAATACCTTTTAGGAAAAAAATATACTGAANACATTCACATTTTCTCACAGTCTCACAGCTGTGATTTTTAACTTATCTACTCATACAGACTGGATCGGTGAAATTTCTGGTGCAGTTTCTACTGACTCTATCCCACAATTTCTTTTTCACTTGGAATACTTTTAGATGGAGGTCTTTGGATATTTGGGTTTTTCTACGAAGATAAAAAGTGTTCTTGGGCATAAGAATGATATACTCAAAGCACTTCTAGAAGCATTTGATACATCCAGAATCCCAACCACTACTTTATTGTGAGCAGCCTACTAATGATCTGCTTGGTGGATTGTTTTCCTTCCAGTTTAGAATTGCAGCAGTTACAATGTCTCACTAACAGAATAAAAGATTTATGAAAATGTATGGATCTTTTCAGTAATTGTTTGTGCAATAAAGCTCTTATCCAAGTCACGGTAAAACTTATAGAACATTTTCCCTTTAGTTTAAGTAGTTTCTATACCAACCTGGTAAGTAATATATATATATATATATATATATATTCTGTTCTATGAAAGAATTTTCTCAGGGAGTAGCCAGCCAGAGGATCTAGCAGTTAGGTACTTCTTTAGAAGCAGGAACTCTAGGGTTTTTGAAAAGCCCCCGAACTCCTACTATTTCTAATTCTAACATCTCTTTCTTCTCTGGTTTTCTCATTTTGATATATGGAAAACTAGAATCTAAGTTGCAAACAGATAATAGGTATCTAGATCACACAAATGCTTTATGGAATACCTTTTAGGAAAAAAATATACTGAAATTTATATTCAAAGAAGGTACTAGAGATAGGAGTAAAAAGGGAAAAAAGTGTCATAAATCTAAGGGAACATCTGTTTTAGTGTCCTTTGAATGGTCAACAGCAGATGGCATCACTTGCCTGCAGCAGAGTTCCTTCTAAATTCTGTATATTAATAGTTTATTCTGACCTAGATCCTGCGGCATCAAGTACCCGAAGCATTTAATTCATTTTCAGGCCTTTCTGGAAAGTTTGACGCTGTTTGTCCAAACAGATCAGAACCAATTTAATAAAATACCTTACATCAGATACTTGGTTTGATAGTTTCGAAAAAAATCTCTGTAAAACTATTAACCAAAGCAACTACATGGGAGTGTAGGTATGAATCCCTAACATTTATGTTTTGCAGACTTTTGAAAGAGCAAGTTAGTTATTAATGAATAGTAGTGATTAAGGGACATTTTAAAGAATGTAGAAGCTTAGCAAAAGTCTAAGGGAAAATCCACAGGCATCATGACTTTCAGCTGCCTGCAGACGAGCTAAAAGAGGCTGGGCCTGTTGAGTGGCACAAACTTATCTGTGCTGTCACTAGTTTTTTATCAGAGAAATTCATTCCAGAACAACCTGGATGCTGACATGGCAGGATACTGAATAGGAATTTCTCTGATAAGCTTAAGAATTACTGCATATACACCTATCTGACTGCCTCCTCCTTGGTTATCTCAGATTGTTTCTGGAAGGTCTGTATCATGGTTTGGGTTTGTTATTTGGCGTCATATAATTTGAGGCTGTGAAATTTTTGTTCAGCTGAGGCTAGTAAGGCTGAGTTGAGAGCTCATCCAAAGATTTCTTTCATCTAACAAAATGCCACCTTCTCATCAGGGAGTCTGGTAACTTGCAGAGAGAAAGGCCCTGTTCATCTCATGTTTGACTAGTGCAGAAGTCTTAACAGATTTTTCTAAAATAAAGGCAAGGGACAGATAGCTAAATGAAAGAACAATGAAAAATGGCTTAGAGTCAGTTTCTGCGAAGGCCTGGTGATCAAGTCCTGCACCTTTTTTTTTTTTTTTAAATGTTGTAACTCAGAAGCAGAATTGAAGACGAGTGTGCAATTTCATTTAGAGTTCTGAGTGCTTAGAAGTACCCTGCTGGGGATTTTAAGCTTAGCTAGGGTGGTGGTTTAGCCTTAGGCAACAGCCAGACTCCTACCCAGCTGCTTGCTCAGTCTCATCAGGATGTGAGGAAGTAACAGGAAGAACAAGAATAAGAAAGATTGGGTGGAAATAAGGACATTGCTTACGAATTATTGTTATGGGTAGAGCACACTTGACTTGGGAAAGATTAAACTAATTTTTTGCCAATTAAAAATAATTACTAATGTAGGTAATAGGAAGCAAAAAGGGAAACATTACACTGGCATCTTTTCTGCCTTGTTTCCCATGCTCAGATTCACTCCAGGCCCCTTTACCTACCTCCACATCCCCCTGAACACCGCAGGAAGGATGGGAATAGGGGAGTACATAATCAACCTGCTTTGCATCTCCTTCCTCCTCACAGTTTTCCTCCGTTCTAGTGTGGGCTCCTCCACAGACAGCAATCCTGTCAGGAAAATCTGCTCCAGCATAGACTCTCCACAGGTGGCAGTTCCTTCAGGAACATCCATCTGCTCTGGTGTGTTCCTCTCCGCAGGCTGCAGGGAGGATCTGCTCTGCCATGGGGAACCTCGTCCTCCTTTCTCTGACCCTAATGTTCCCTCTCTTGTTTCTCACTCCTGCTGTATCCTCTTTCTTTCTCCCTGAGGCTATTTCTGCCCTTCATAAAAATAAGTTTTTGCTTAGTGGATGGGCTCAGCTGTGGGCTTCCATGGATCTGTTGCAGAGCCTCAGAAACTATCTGAAGCTGGCTGTGATCACAGCAAAGTCCCTCGCCTCATCCCACAGCGGGCACTCTGTTGCCAGCATCACTACCAAACCCTTGCCAACTACACCCAACACACCTAGTGTTACCTAAAATGAAGCGAGTTTCAATGAAATCTCTTATTTTAGTGCTGTTTTACTCAAGTACAAGAAGATTTACCAAGTGATTGTAATTGGTTTTGTCCTCTAGTGGAATAGTTTGAATAGTGTTCTCATAATTGACTTCTTGCCCATGAGTTAATTCAGCCAGTAAAACTCACTTCTGAAGGAAGAAGTCTAGAAAATTCTGGTCTGTGATTCTGATTGTTTCAGAAGAATGTTTTATGAATAGCACCTGCACATGGTGGTTATGCTACAAAGTACATGCACAGCTCCTGAAAACAATACTTGTTTTCCTGATAATATAAAGTGAGGGATGTGGAAGAATCATTGTATTAAGTAATTATTAATTAATCAGTCAATAAATTTTAAAGGTAAAGTTACTGCATCTGTAGTAATTATATAGTGAGTTTCAAGAAGAATTTTAGAACATGGAAAAAAAAACAAACCCAAACAAAACTGAGGAGGCTTCAATAGTATATGTGATGTGATATTTTTTCCTTTGGGCTTGTTTCTGAAAGAAGGGAGCCCACCATGAAAAGGAAACAACAGCATATTCAAAATGAATGCAATTTTCAGACCATAAATGATCCTTGGCTTATGAGATAACTTTTATAGAAGTCAGTGAAATTTTCTTGAATGGGTAAAAAATGTACATTTATGCTGTTATAGTTGTATCTAAATGGTTCTGGCCTGGAAATATCTAAGCTGCCATCAACCTGGGAGTTAGGAGTGTCTCTACAATATGAGTCACTGCATTGTAGGTTTATTCTACTTTTTGTATCATATACTCAGATTAACTCTATCAGTTTTTTGAGTTATTTGAGATTTACACTTGTCTAACGAAACAAAATCTGATCACCTCTTCTATTATTGAATCATGTTGTAACTGCCTCAAAACAACAACCTGATTTAATAAAAACATTTCAATCATATGGGTCTACTAGAAAGAACAAGCCCTGCTTTTCCCCTGGCTGGACTGAGGTGTGGCATAGTGGTTGTATGACAGCATTGCATTAGTAGATATCAAAAAAAACACGACACTGAAATTGACATCGGTTTCTGTATATTAAAAAAAAAGAAAATAACCCCAGCAAACAGAAGGAACCTAAATAAGAATATTTTGCCAGTACTAGTTTAGAAGAAAATGTTGTTGATCAGCTTTCTACCTGTATTCAAAATGAGTCAGCCAGTCTTCTGTTACCGTCAAAGATGCATGATTATGTGATAAATAGACAGTCTGTTTAAGATACAAAAGCAGAGGCAACCATAATCAGAAGGGCCTCTTGTGCTCAGTGTCTGAGGGAATTAAGTATCTCCTCTGCAGCATTCGTCATATTTTTCATTCCAACAGAAGCACCATATGTCTGAGGTAGGTCTTGTTTCCAGATCATCTTTTTAGCTCCTATGTATTTCTAAACTGCAGTGTTTGTGATACTAAATTCAAGTACAATCTACAGGGTAATATTTGTGGACAGTGATTTTCCACAGCTCATCAAGACAACTTACATTCTTTTTCATGGGAAGTACATACATGGAGCATAAGGCAGAATTTGATGATTTGATTTTCACTTCTGGCTTGGTGAAGATTTATTTTTCTTTGGCTCTTGAAGACAAACAGTCTTTGTTATATGCCTGGGTAGTTTTTTCAGCTCATAATATTTTAGAACTATGAATAGTTTTCCTTAGGGTTAAACACAGAATTTGTCAAAACAATGCTTTTACAAAAAGGTGTGTCAAACCCTTTATATAACTTTGCTACTCTTTTAACCAGAGATCATCAGTTTATTTATTTTTCATCTTGTTGACAGTAAAACTAAAATGCTTCTCTGTTGTAAATGTAGGACTAAAATTAAGTTAAATTCGGAATTAGACCATAATTGTTTTTCAGTTTTAGTAGTCTTAAGTTTTACAAATCTTATTGTAACTGAGAATGCTGAACACCTGTGGGAATTCAGGAAAATCTGTAGGTGTTTCTCAGTTGTAGCCAGCATTTTGGCAGTACAACAAAATCATGTATCAGCTATTCTGGGGGGAAAAGTAATTTTTTTTTAATGAAACATTCACTCTTTGCCTTTGTGTTTAAGAAGGAGTATTTTAATCATGTTTATTCTTTTATTTTAAAATAATTACCAAAATAACTACATTCACCTCTCTTAGTGATACCGGGTACTATATGTTTGGTGTAAGAGCTCCCCCTATAGGTTTTATTTTAAATATCGGCTAGGAAAATATAAAGGATATTCCTCTTCTTGTCAGTGCTTTATAAATATATTCAGTTGAGCAATGTGACCTGATTTTTAAAAAGTAGGATTTTATTGAAAGAAAACCATTGATTTTATTAATGGTTAAAGCATGAGAATGTAATGTTATAGATTTATTTAAGTTACTTTTACAAAAAATTACGCTTTTAATAGCACAATAAACTGCATAACTTAAGCTACTGTTATATAAAGGAACAGAAACAGCATTTTCACCTTTGTAACTGCTTTTAATACTTGCAGATATCACAGCTTTCAAACTACAGAAGTATGGCTCACAGAGTAGTATGAATTTCTCATCAGCTGAGTAGTGTTCACATCTCTGAATAAGGACTTCTACCTTTTATGGCACCCTGGTGGTATGGTACTCATGGGACAACTACAGAAATGCCTAGTAAGGGAGAAACAGGATATTTGAAAATATTTAAAATACAGCTGTCAGCATAATTTAGCAGAGAGAGCAAAAAGGAAAATCAGAGCCAAATTATCTGCTTGTTTTTCCTAGACATGAGCAAGTGTTTCTAAGCCAAATAGTAATCCTGCAGACTTTATGATGGGACGTGTTGTTGGTAGTAATAATGTCTCGTACAGTTTTTAAGTGTTAAAAACAAAACCAAAAAAACCTTTGAAGGAAGGAACACATTATCTTAGTTCAATTTGAAGATCAAAGCCTGCTGTTTTCCTGTGAAGATCAGGCAGGAGTTATGCCTGACAGTCAATATGCCAGCTTGCATGGACCTGTAGACGTCACCCTACATGCAAAACATTTGCATAAGCACATGTGCACTCATCTCAGCATTCCCCCTTCCTCCTGTACACAAACACGTGTGTCTTGCTGCTTCACTGGCAAGTCAGGAGGCTTTCTCAGAGCCATAGAATTCCATAAATTCTCTCTTTGGTCCCTTCCTAATTGGGCCATTCTCTGCATTCTGCTTAGGAAAGGCAGCAGCAGTTCCCTGTCAGATGAAGTATCCCCAAGAAGCCACAACCTGTATGTCCAAATCCTTTGAAGGTTATCAGTAACTTTTTATTTTACCTGAGTGGATAGGGAGAAGCCAGAAAATATCTGTTCCACAGTGGATGTGGGAAGTGAGCATATTTCCTATTCACAGTCTTCTGGCAGCTGTGCTTGGAAGCCAACAATGAGGTGCTGGTCTTTGTCTCATGAGCAGGTGCCCAGTGCTGTGCTAGCTGTCATATGGCCAGCTGCACATAAGATGTTAAACAGGTCTGTCAAGAACACAATTTAATACAGTATTGTATAAGATTGTGTTATATGAGATTTCTCTTGAATATGTTGAGTAGTTTTCAGAAAGAAGTCAGCCAGACTAACTGAAACAGCTGACTTGGGGGGGGGGGGGGGGNTGAACTTTTCTTTGTAAATAAATATTAATTCAGTATATAACTATTTAATAGTATATGATATTAGTTAATCATAAACATAACCAGCATTCTGAAAATTATGTCCCTCCTAGTCGCCTATTTCTCATGGCATGACATGGAACATACAGAAACATAAAAATATGGAGAATTCAAATCGATAACACTATAAAGAAATCTTAAGCCTTCTACGCAAAATTCAGGGATTATGAAAGAAATCTTTATGTGCATTCACATCAGAGCGTGCGGTTTTCAGAGATGAAATGGGGCCTATATACATGCATGGAAGGAAATTGTTTGGTTGCAAACTAAAGGAGTTCTCATGGTCATTATTGCAATTAGACATTAATTAAATAGTTTGAGACAATCAGTGAGGGTTCCAGACTGGAAATAATTCACATTGTATAAACTTCTCATAATTAAAACTATTTTTCTTAGATGTGTCTGCTGTTACTCTGGATTTGCAAATTAGAGAAGCATTTTACCCACAGTCCAATTACAGATGTTCCATATTCCTGAAAAAAAAGTATTTCATGTATCCTTGATGTGTCTAGTTCTTACTTGCAGGCTATTCATAAATGTAGTTTGCAAGAAAAACACATTATATTTACAACAGCAAAAAAAGTCAATTAAAAAACCTATTATTTTGCTCTTCCAGCTTATTTGTAAGTAGGAAGCCACTGATAAATTTGAATTGGCTTGTGAGCTAAGCATGTTATATAAAATTGCTGCCTTCTGAGTCTGCACAATTAAAAATTCTATCACTAAGGGTAAAAAAGTTTTAAAGATTTTCACAATTCTTGCTTCATAGGAACTTGATAGCTGTATGAGGAAAATACTTACATCTGCATGCAGATCCTGAAATCTTTTTACCAGTGGCAGCTAGAACGGATTCTAAGTTGTAAATAAACATTGCAAACAAAGTTCCTGTAATAGCCATGAATTCTAAAAGGACTGAGCATTCCTAACACTGAAATAGTGCAGAGTAAAACAGGATAACCATAATCCAGTTTTATCTAAATCTGCTACAAGAAAATTACCTTGACACAATGTAGTGACTTCTCTTAGTGATAGACTTGTGGTTAAATAATCCTAGCTCTCACAAGAGCTAGACAGGTTCACCTTGACTTGGATGAGATAGTGGAGGAGAACTGTATCTGCCTTTCAGAAAGAGCTCTCATCACTGAGGAGAAAAACTCTCCTAACCATCTATGGTGGCTATACTTTGCATATGAACATGGGGAAATCCCCTGTCAGGTGGAATAGGCTAATTAATAGCTTCAGGACAGAACAAACCCTGCTATCAAAAAAAGGTTAGGCATCTAGGATACTCAGGCAGAAACTGAATGTTCTTGTGTGTATATTTGTGGGGCTGCAGGATTTAGGTATTACATGAATTAAGCAATAAATTGGAAAACCTAAATTTTAGACCTGGATCCTAAATATGGAAAGCAAATATAATTCTGCACTCCTACAGTTTTTTGTAATCCCTGTTTTGGTAAGGATCGCTCAAAGGAAATTACTGTAGGTGTCTTAATTGAGAAAAAGGCTTCAACAATAAGTGATGCAGACAAGTCGGGGGAGGAGGAAACAGCTGTGTCTTCATCTGCTGCAGTAATTTCATGGTACTGAACTTGGGAATAATGTTCATTGAAAAATGTAAGAATATTTGATACAAAGGGTTATTAAAAAAAAATTTCATCTGTAAGCTAAAGATAGCATAAATCAGGATAGTAAAAGCCTCCAACAGGCCATGTATTACCTAAGTGTACATTGTGTTGTTCATTTTGACTGGACCCTGGATCTAGGTATTAATAATGATCTCTTAGGTCAGAAAGAACTTGTTTCACTAGTGTAAATAAATGTCTGCATAGGTCTTGAAGGCTTTGGTGTAGGTTGGTATTAAGAAATTATTTGACTGTATCAGCCCAGTCTAGTGTTGTTGCAAATAATTCATGAAGTAAGTTCCCTTGGTTCCATTAAGTCTACTTTTGTTTCAGGTATATAAGAGGGTCTTTTGAAGTATAAGTTTAACCACAGGGGCTACAATCACTTTAAAGAATGTTTACAATCTTTTTATTATGAAAGCTTCATTTATATTATTTATAGGCTAGAATTCTGAAAGTGTGCTGATTTTTTTTTTAAATTTCTTCACAATAGTATTCAGAAATACCTTTAGATTCGTCTTACTTAGAAAAGTAGGTTCCTTTAATTGATACGAGTGTCAGTTTTGAGGGGTATCTTGCCATGTAATGTCACCATATTGGAAATGAATAGCAAGAATGTCTGAACATGAAATCCCTGAAATCCTAGCTCCTCAATCTTACCACTTACTGCCCTATTGAAAGTACTTTTGGAATGAGTGTTAAAAACCTGATTCTCAGGTATGACTGGTTAAATGTCTTTGTTAGCACTTACAGAAATAGTAGTTATGAAGTGTGTTTGTACTCATGCAGCATACCCAGCCTACATAGGCGATATTTAATGTCTGATTTTACAACCAGGCATGAGAATTGGTTTCCAGATCTGGGTAAATTATTTTCTTAGTGTCCTGAGCAATAATTAGAGATCTCTGGTTACTCCTGATTTCCATTTCTGTTTTCAAGAGTGTTAGTACTTCTCTGAAAAAAAAAGTCTTGGGCATTCCATTCGCCTTACAGTGCAGTATGACATCACTACAAATTTAAACACGGGGAAAACAAATTCAGACAGAATATATAGAAACAAATGACTAAAACTGACTTGTTTCTGATGAGAGTGTCTTCAAAGTAGATTGATTATGCCTGATCCAGGATTTGTAACCTGAACAGTGACTGTTTAAAGTGTCCCTGCCATCTCCTGCATCTTTGTCAAGACCAAGGGTAACTGAAACTGGACAGCAAAAGAACACTTCAGTCTCATAGAAAATACTTGTCCAGAGCTTTTATAGAGGAGAAAATATCTCAGTCATTTATTTACCCCTTTTCTGAAAATATGCAGAAGAGACAATAAGGACATGTAATCCTACTAAAAGACAACCAAAGTTCACCTATTCTAAGTCTGGAGCTTTATAGATATAAAGAATTGTTTAGAAATACTGTTCAGTAGAAACACCTTACCAGTTTGTGAAGCTGATTCTGATGTGGTTGCTTGCAACAGTAGGTTAAGTGGATTTGATGACCCTCACACCCTTCTAGTCTCATTCCTAACTGAATATTTCTCTTTTACTGCAGCCCAGAAGATGGTGAAATTCATCCTGAAATCTGTAGATTATACATCCAGTTGCAGTGTTGCTTAGAAATGTACACAACAGAAATGCTGAAGTCCATATGTCTTTTAGGATCACTGCAGTTTCATCGGAAAGGTATTGAATTGCATAAATATACAGATGCTGATTTTGAAAAAAAGAAGAGTATTTGGTGGCATGCCTGGGTATTCATGAAAGACAAAGCACTGTTTTGGCTGGGATAGAGTTAATTTTCTTAATAATGGCTAACATGGGATTGTGTTACATATTTGTGTCGGAAAGAGTTGATAATATGGGGATGTTTTAGCTATTTCTGAGCAGTGCATGCACTATGTCAAGGCCTTCTCTGGTCCTTACTCCAACCCACTGGTGGGGAGGCTGGGGATGCACAAGGAGCTGGGAGGGGACACAGCTGGGACAACTGAGCCCCAATGACACAAGGCATATCCCAGACCATATGGCATTGTGCTCAGCATATGAAGAAAGGGGAAGATGAAGGAAGGGGGGGAGGGCATTCAAAGGATGGCATTTGTCTTCCCAAGTCATCATTATACATGATGGAGCCCTGCTTTCCTGGAGATGGCTGAAACTTGCCTGCCCATGGGAAGTGGTGAATGAATTCCTTATGTTGCTTTGCTTGCATGCACACTTTTTGCTTTCCCTCTTAAACTGTCTGTACCTCAACCCACAAGTTTTCTTTCTTTTACCCTTTCAGTAGTCTCCCCATCCCACTAGGGATGAGCAAGTGAGCAGCTCTGTGGGGCTTGGTTGCTGGCCAACACTAAACCACAATAAGCACCAAACTGTGAAATGAACTATGCCTATATATAGGTTTTCAGCTACTAAAAAAGGAGCTCTGTTACTGTTTATCATTATTCTTGCAGAAGTGTGTCTTATCAGACATGTATCAGTAATGTCCTGGCAGGTTTAGAAGTCTGAGTTTTTTTAAAAGAGTGGTCGCTGAAGTTTTAGCTGTCATTAGTCAGACCAGTGGGCAAACTTAGTAATTTTGTTAGAGGTATTTGTTGAGTATGATATTTGAGAGTAAGTGTTTGGTAGCACAATGTTGTGGGTTTTGTACTAAACTGATTCTTTACTATCCCTGTTATTATTTGTCCAGCAGTGCTATTTTATAGCTGTCTTGGTTTCCACCAAGACAAGGGTAATTTTGCAGTAGCTGGGAGGCGTCAGGACTCTTATTTGATACCACCTCACATCACTGCCAGGGGCAGGGGAAAAGGACTGTCTCTGGCTTATGAGGAGAAGAGCATGGCTTCTGGTAGAAAAATGTGGTGAGAGGGGGAAGCCATCTGCCATTGTTCATTTGTCTCGGCATTTTTGCATGTGAATCACTCTCTGTTTTTCATACTTCTGTTATTGATGCTGTTCCTGTCAATTTTCTTGTTGCCGTTTCCAGTAAATTGTTGTTATCTGAACCTGTGAACTTGACCTTTTGTGCCCCCATTTCTCAACTCCATTTCAGCACAGCAGGGAGGGGGAAGAGAAGGGGAGGTAGAGAGAGAGAGAGTGTGCCATGTGGTTTGGAAGAGGCTCAGTGGAGTCACTAAATTGGGGAGTACCATTCCTCAACCACAACAATAACAAAAGACATACAAATATGGTTAAAAATCTGCCCATTTTATAAAACTATTTAGTAGATTTGGAACTGAAATCTGCCCCACAGGGTATTTTTACATGCAAAGGAGATGTCCTCACCCCAGCAAAAATGCATCTCTAATGATTTCGTATTTGATTAGCCTCCTACTGAAAGGAAGATGTAGAAATGCTGATCATTTACTGGATAGTTTACTTACTAACTTCATTGCTCAGTGATGGCACATGCTGATTAGGACTGCGTTTATGCTGATTGTAACTACTCTTTCCCCAGATAATATCTCAGCAGAATATACTAGGTAAAGACAAAACAAACTTCTGTGATGAACTGTAATAAAGTCCTTGTAATGAACCTCACAAATTTCCTGTCATGCTGAAAGATCCTGTAGTGTATTTTTCACATCCAGCTATAGGATACAACTAAAGCCAGAGATATTTTTATTAGAAAAGTAAAAATGAGAAGTTTGTAATGACTTAATTGAGCTTCTGAATTAACCTTTCACAGTAACTCATACACTAATAGGTATATCTTCAGAACTGCATTGTAAAGAGGGAATAGAGACATTAAGCTAAAAAATGTTAATTTATAATCTGCAAATTAGAATTTAATGGAAAGTAAGATATTCTGAAGAAACTTAGGTACCTCTCTGAAGTGTTTACAAAATTCAGCTCTGATTCTTTTAAAGGTATCTTTATGTCTACTTACTGACTATTCTTTTTATTAAATAAACAAATCCTGCCTTAGCTATCAACATTTTAGAAATTTTTTCACCTGATTTCTGTCCATGGAAGCTGCTGGATGTGATCATCCTTTTTCAAAATTAACACTGAGTTTTGTCAATGTTACACATTGAGAAAACCAAGGACTACCTCAGAGTTCTTAAGTGTGCTTCAGCATACATTGTTGTTCACAGCCACCAATACTTTAGGGTCAAAGGTTTTCAATACCTTACTGAGAACTTTGTTGCATTTTTAATATGCAGACCTAACAGATAAAAAAATCTTTAATAATTCATATATCCACAATAATAATTATTTTCATTGTTAGGAACTGTAAAATATTATTGTAATCATTGAGTAATGTGTCACTGTGGAAGTGCACGCCACCAAAGTTTAATGTGTATACAGGTTTACATAGAAACTATGAATTTCTTAGGATCATCTACAGATCTAATTGACTTGTTTGGTTATATAATTACATATATCAGAAAATATTTTTTAAAACCGTACATTGTATGTTGTGATCATTCTACTATCTGGCTGTGCAACGTTTGAGCAAGGAACTCATTTTAATATTGAGGGGAGTAAGCCCACAGAATATATCAAAGGCAAGATGGGACATTTAAAATTAATTGGAGGTGTTTTCCAGATTTCAATACATGCTGTAAAAACAGTTAAAGTTACATTGTCAAAGCAGTACAAGATCTGAAACTAGTAGGCACTTATGCTGTTTGAAAATAGGAAGTCACTGCCCATATATAGTTACAGAAATATATTATTGTCCACAACCTGTCCAACCTGCTGTATCATGTGTAACTTGTTGAAAAAGAAGTGTATGCACATGGCGAGGTAATTCCTGCTGTCAGTTACTTACGCATAGCTCTAGCCATTCCATTATGAAATGGTCTCATAGTCCTATTTTTTCCTGTACCTTTTTTTTCTAAGTTAAAAGTTTATGCATGAATAATTTCTCAAAATGCAAAATACTTCACTGCTTATATGTACATATTGCTTATTCTTATCACAAGCCCGTTTGTAAACCCTGAAGGAAAAAAAATTACAATTCTGTCATTGTAATTGAGATGTGTGGGTTCCATCTGACAAGTATAAACATAGCTGAGGACAGGATGATACCACCACTAACCAAAGTGTTAGGTACCTCTATAGTTAAGTAAAAAATGGACAAATTGAGTCTTACAGGAAAATCAAGCAAGCATACTGTGGACCAAAATCTTTAGGCTTTTGGGATATAAATTCAAACTAAACTCATTCTTGTGTTGTTGGTGTATCAGAATGATACCAAACCACATATAATTGTATTTCATGTTTCATGTAAGAAGTTCATATCATAATTGTTGTTTTTCTAGTATTTTATGATAACAACATATATGTTCCTAAAATGGTCCCTAAAAGTCTGTGATAGGTCGTATTACAGACTACAGAAATAAATCATCAGTTCAATGAACGGATTTTTACTTTATTTGGCTTTGTTTAGATTGCATGCTCTTCAGAATTTCGAAGAAGGAAAGGATTGTTTAATGAATGTGCTGCAATCTCAGCATTCTATTTAAAGACTGGTAGTATGTGTTATTACTCACATATTACTTACGCAAGAGGGATAAGATGTAAGACAGTAGAGAAGCACACAGGTGTGGAGAAAGAAAGTCAAGAGAGTCACCCATTCTTATGTGGGCACTTGAAGAGGCCAAGGAATGGAACAAAAGCAGCCTTGTAAAGAGGCTAACACAATTGCCACAAAATTGTTGTTCCTACTGCATTTTCTTTAATAATAGTATTTCCAGTGATGCAGTTTCCAAGTTCTGCAGGTCCCAAGTGTAAGTCAAGAATTAAATTCATCAGGCTGTTAGCCATATTTGTCAAATATCTTTTTTGGTTCCTATACAATTCTTTCCTATTCCCTGTTTTAAGTTTTTCCTGTTCATGTGCTTTAGCGGTGCCTTATGGCTTGTGCATTTATCCTTAATTGCCAGGTTAGAAACCTAATGCAAATGCTGCCTTCTTTTTGAGAGAGGGATTCTCTTAACTTTGTTAAATACTAGTATTCCCTTCAAAGATCTTTCTTGTTCCTCTGCAGTGAAATCTAACTAGCTCCAAGGGACATATAATAGAGGTCTTTTATTTTCTTTTTTTTTTTTTGTCATCACAGTTTCTGTGCAAATTAGCTGATGACTAAGAGTTGGATAGGGTAGCATGACAGTAGCAAATGTGGAGGTCACCACAGAAGCAGTAAGAGGCACAAGAGGTGAGACATAAAGCACAGTGGTCACAGATGATACATGAAACTTTACTGAGCAGATAATTTTCTCCTCTCGTGTTTATTCTCACTCAAGTTTGATCCTCAGTGTTATTTCATTAAATTAGTTTAATTTCATACCAAAAGTATTTTCTCCTTCTTAAAGTAAAGGAGAAAAAAAAGACATAGATTACTGGTAAGAAGAGGAAGTATACATCATTACAACTGGAATAATTGAAAAATCTTTCCACTGAATGAATTGAAAGTAAAATTTAGGGTTCATACCCATTTTTTAATTGTGTATTACAAAAGATATCCTTACCTGCTACTGGTGGGACGAGAAGATTAAAGAGCTTTTGTTTTTCTATAGGCTGTGACATGTGGTAGAAATGTTAAGTCTGAGTCATACATTATTCAAGCAATGCCTTTATTATTAGCTGATTCTTTAACTGTTTTTAAGTGACTGAGCAGATGAACTGAAATTCAAGAAAGGCTTCATGAATTGCTCACAATATAACACAATTACTGGTAAAGAGCTTTTCTCAGTTGAAAAGAGATCTGTGCGGTTCATTTTGCTAAATCTGCAAGAGCTTGCCTTTGTGCTATCAAAAAGAACATTAGTCTCAGTGCTTCTGTTCTCGAGTTGTGAAAAAGAACCCTTACTATTATTTCATCTAGTGCTATTATTTTTTACATTGAAACACTTTTCCCATCCCTGAAGAATGCATCTGTAGGCAGGGTTGTTCTTGACAGCATGTCTCCAAAGGTCAGGTCAGAGTTCCACCACTGCACCTCAAAATAGTGGGACAATTCATTAATACCCAGTTTCACAGTAACACCTTGTGATATAGGTGGCAAATTAGCTGGCTTACCTGAACCTTCTTTTATGAAAAAGTAGTAAGTGAGATATTGGTAACATTATGTTTTGTTATGAGCTTCTTGTAGTGGGATAAAATAAAAAATAATGAAGCTTATATGAATGAACACTGAAAACTGCACAATATGAACTACCTTAAAATAACAGCAGAAGCTGCACTTTAGAACAAGAAAAATTTAGAAGTCATACCTAGAGAGTGATACACAGTAAAACATGTAATCTGGGACGTAGGCTTAGGCTGCTATTCCACAAGCAACTGAGTCAGCATTCAGCATTATATTTTGTAACCAACGGTGTTGCGGAGAGGGAAGCCAGACTGACACCCAATGTGATTGATAAGCAAGCTTCGTTTATTGATACACTCAATAGCTCTTATATACTTTTCACACAAGCATAGTAAAGGCGTTTTCTCTAGCAGGCATCTTATTGGTTAATACTACAACGGCTATATTTAGTTGTTTATAGTTACAGCTGTATCTAAGTTTTTTCGCTTCAAGGTTTAAGGCCCTCGTTTCTCACCAGTTCACTGTAGCCAAGGCTCACTCCCACAGGCACCTGTCTTGGCTTTATCTGCTAAGACATTCCACAGCAGGGATTTTACAGCGAGGCACACTAAATTTTCTCACCAGTCGTTTGTTCAAGTGACCCATGACCCCGCTCTATTAACCATTCCCCAACAAACTGTAGGGTCTTGATCGCTTCCTCTCTCTTTCCCCTCCCTTACAGTGCCTTCACTGCTTCCTCTCTTCCACTGCTTCTGGCCATATGATTCTTCTCTGGCACTTAGTCTTGAATAGTCATGTATGGTTCTTGACTGACCTGACTTAAACTACGTCATCAGAAAACCTCACATTTTATTTTTCGTTTGGGTAGTCTTCTACCATTTCATGGGCTAAAGTGAATCACAGAAGGATTTGGCAAAGCACAAGTTGGCAGTGGATGCCAAAGTAAGCGGCAAACAAAGGACACAGGAGATCATTATTTTATGGAGGGTAAACTTACTATGTCAGGTCATGCAGTCTCTTGGATTCACAGTTAGATAACTTAGTTGAAAGGAAAGGTGGGAAAAGGGCTTCCTACTGGCTTTAGAGTACTGAAAACATTAAGCAAGTATCTTCCATACTATAAGTAACGTCTAGTTTGACATTTAAGACAGGTAACTAAAAACAACTTTTTTTTCGTTTTTAGCAAAGGAATAATTTACCAGAATGCCATCGTTTAGAGAACTTACCCCAAAAGATTATCTTAAGATCAAGGAATCTCTAGACTTTCAAAAACAAGGTTATATGCCTGATAGCAGGGATACATGTTTGTGATGTGGAAGAACAGTATAGCATGGTATGCAGCCTCGGTCTCTAATGTCCCAGAAAAATGAGCTAAATGACCAGTGCTCTATTACTTGGTCTTGTTCTTCATGTTCTTTGTCAAACCTTACAGGAACTACTCTGGTTGGTCTTGATGTGAAAATTTTTCAGATTGCAAAAATTGTGAAATGAACATTTCCTACTCAATTTTCTGTACTACTGGTTTAAACATTGACATTTTTTCCGCTGCTTTTAGAAAGTTTTCCATTTCTTGAGACAACTCAGAGAGGGAAAAAACTTTGGCTTCTTAATAGCTTGTCTGGGATGCACTCCAATGTGATTTTTTTTTCATTTAAATGTACTTGATGGCAGAAAGGTGCTTGCCACTACAGAATAATACTCTATGACAGTCGAAAAGACATTTGCACAGATACCAAAACATCCCACCAATGCTTAGCTCTCTTGCATGCTCCACTATCATGATCCACATCCTTTATCCCATTCTCTCCCTCAAAAAAGCCCTGGAAGATCTGTCATGAAGCCCCATTCAATTTCAACACTGCATTTCATTTTCATATAGTGAGCATGAATTAGGTAAGTGTCAACATGGAAATTCAGAATACAATGCATTTGGGCTGTAAGTGGTGGCAGCTATGTATTGCTGTTAAAAGCACGTAGTACAAAATTTCCCATTTTCATCTTTTGTTTTCCCTCAGTATTGCTGTAGTACTAGAAGACATGGATTTCAGTGTTCTTTAGTGTCAAAGTTTCTCAAGTTGTTTCCAGAACATGTATTGTAATTTCCTTACTTATTTTTTTCTGTTTTGTCCTCTGGCTCTTATTTTGTGTCGCAGGTGAACCACTGGAATTCAACTGAACCCCTTCAAATTGGTATGACAGCACTGTGATTAAGAATTGATGTGGTCTGCTCTCTTTTTGCATAGCACTCATTTGTATTGTGCAGGATCAAGCTTAAGGCATCAATGATATAACCTGAGTATTCATTTTAATCAATAAATAATGGGGATACGTGTTTTGTTTAAATACTTTAAAGGAAAAGAACCTTGTGGCCCACCCAAGATCCTAGATATTAAAGTGGAGGAGAGTTCTGAAGTACCTATTTTAGAAGACACATCATCACCAACAGATATTCAACAGCATCTATGGCAGGTTTCCACCGATATTGAGAACACTGAAAGGTATGTGTAGTACTTCATTCCTAAACAAAATAAAATTCTCTCTAGAACTTATTTCGTTTTTTTTTAATTTAGCAGCTATTGTTCCTACTGTAAAAAATATAAGTAAATTACATAATTAAGTAAATAACATTTCTGTTGCAGTTAATTTAAAGCAACTTCTACAAGAAAGGCTAGGATGAGTGACATGCTTAATTAGGCTAATTGCCAGAAGGTAACTATCAAAAAAAGGATGAGAAATGATATTGCTGGTGGGTCAGGCTCCCTATAAAAAGCAACTTTTGCCTCATCTTGAGTGGTTTTCGATTTTGTGCCTGAAATCTGCTGGACTCCAGTTCTGCATTCCTAAATCAAAACTACTGAATCTAGTTCATTTTTGCCCCTAGTTTTGAGTGTTGAATCCTTTGGAGGATAGAGGAATATAATCCATTGGTTACTCCCTTAATTACCCAGTTGAAAGACAAAAATGAGACCCTTTAGTAATCCTGATGGCCAGCATTTCTTTGCAAAAATTCCTGTTTTGATGGCTTTGTATATTAAGCTGCTGCTGAGATTTATCATGCTTATTTTCATAAAGTTCTGTTCTACTGAGAATGTAACTTAGAGAATAAAACTGAGCAATTTTTTACTAGTCATACTGCTTCATTTCTAAGAACCATTTTGTATGTAGATGAGTGATGCAAGACCACATTGGTTTTAAATCCTGAATGCATTAAGACATTACAAGCCTGCACACAAAATTGCTGGTCTGCCATCTACCTGTAAAACAGGAATGTTTTTGAAATTTCTGGCCTCTTTCAAAACATACCCAAATGTAACTTGCTGTGGGAGATTGTTACCGTATTTTCCATCATCTGCCTTTCAGAAATCTAATGCCAGAGTCCTGAGAGTGACAGCCCTGTTTCTGAAATTTCCATTTAATGTGCAGGGAGCTGAAGTATCATGGGTTAGTTACATGTACTGTAATTTTCTTTCTGAACAGTGTAACATGTTCATGGCACAAGGTACAAAATGCTGACAAGGAGGATGAAGTTGATATTAGTACTAGTTTGTGCTAATTTTAAGGCATATTGTGTATTTTGTCATTAGGATCACATTGTGCCCCCCAAGTCATTTAATATGAATTACTCGAGTGCCAGAACAGATCATAAATTTGAAACAGAAGCAACTAGTTCATATCATGCTGGTGTAAAAGTCCTCCCTTATTTAATCTGTTGCCCCTTTCTTTTAGTGTGCATCTTCTGATATATGTATGTGTAAACCAAATGCTTTTGTATTTATTGCTTCATTATTTCAGTATATAAAGCTGAAATAGCCATTCCCTATTCAGTCTTCAATTGCTGTTCTATTGTATCTCTTAACTGTTGTATCCACAGAGATATGAGAGAAATGAAAAACCTTTTAAGTAAACTCAGGGAGACTATGCCTTTACCACTGAAAAATCAAGGTAGGTTTTGAATTTTCTTCATGTAAGGAAAATTACAGTAATTAAAGGTTTTGTCTTCCATTAGATGTGAAAAATCTAGGGGGTTTTTAGTAGAAATTACAGAAAGAAAAATCTAGGTGAAGTCTCTTCCCTACCAGTTCAGTGGAGCCAGAATTTAGTATGTAATCTTTGGCCTCTTGAGTTTCACATGAAGTATTCTGGAATTTTATAGATAGGGCATCTATAGATAAAATAATAGACAACTAATTTCCTGTGTCAGGAGTTCTTCTTTTTCAAAGGTAATGAACATCTAAAGGGATTGTACTGAGTGATGGCATTTGCCTCTCCCTGACAAGGCTTGTAGCTTCTGTGACATGACAACCTTTCTGTGCAGAAAGGCTACTTACTTTGAGACTGTTAACAGCTGCTTTTCCCAGCAGTCAGCTATAAGGCACCCCATACATATGCACAGGGGGGCAGGATCTCCATCCTATGTTGCATGTATTTAGCAATGGGCCTTCATTTTTTTGTCTAGCAGTGTTAAATACTCTACATCTACAGGGACTTTCTTTGTTCATGAGAACAGCATTAAAAAGATAATAATTTGCCTTTTTGATTTCTTCTTGAAAAATGGGTATTTCTTAAATGCCATGTAGTCTTTGGGCAGTGGCAGCTGATGAAGCATGCCTAATTTGTCCTAGATCTTGTCCCAAGGCAGTCTAGCATTCATGATGCTATGGTAAGAGATGAATACCGAATGATTGGATTCATTATACAAGTAAGAGTTCATGGCAGAATGGCTTGATGGAAGACTATGTGAAACAAAAAAGGGAATTGCTTATGGTACATGATACATATACAGCGTTGCAGAGACTGGAAATGTGAAAAAACTCCATGCCTAGCCTAGAAGAGAGGAATGTTGAGGAAATAGGGAAGAAAAAGACAAGTTGGGTGAATGTAAAGCATAGAGAACCTGAGTTCAGAACAGAGATAAAGGCATACAGAATTCTTGTCTGCTGCCTGGTGTCCACACTGCCCTTTGACACTGACCAGAAAATCACTGACCACCTGTGCAGCTGCTTAGGAAACATCCTAGAGTTTAAAAACTCTGAGACATGTCCCAGGATGAGGAAATCATAAATGGTGTTTTTGCAGCTCTCACAGGCTCCAACTGTGATCATAGTTTACAGATGACCTCTGAGAATCAATGCCTCAGGAATGGACAGTCATACTCATTATTCATGAAGTACTTAAAATTTTCTAAATAGTCCAAGATCTTTAATAAATGAAAGCTAGATAATAGTAGAAGTAAATAGAAAAAACCCAAACAACATTATAGGTAATTAATATGGTCTGTACTGTAATTTCGGTATTTGTATGAATCACAACTACTGATTATGAGATGAATGAATGCCATTGAATGTGTTGATCTTCACAACTGATCAATCCTGCTTTCAGTAAATGAGTGTTTTCCTGTTGCTTTCAGTGACAATCAGAATGGAGTTAAGATGGCAATCTCACAAAAGTTTTGCATAATGTTACTGACTGCTCATAGTCCAGGTTTTATGCATGAAATTAAGTGACAGCAGGAAAATGAGTGTGCTAAGAAGTTTAGTAGTTGTTGTTTGTAAGACTGAGTCACAATATTAAATGGCTTCTTAGCTATGTTCTTCTAGTTAAATATTTGTGTTACAGTAGTGTCTAGACCTGTCTTCAGTTTAAAAAGAAAAGAAGATGCCTATCAAGAACAGCGAGGAATCCTTCTGGACTAGCAAGAAGGTCACTCTTTCCTCAAACTACCACAACCTTTGAAATTAAGAGACTTGAATCAGAAAATGCAGCAAAGAGGATAGAAGTTCTTTACTACAGATATGTATATGTATAACCAAAACCAGAACAGAACAAACAGCAACCCCATAACCAAAATTTTCAAACACATCAAGTCCTATCTCTGCCCCTTTGGTGCAGTTCTGTTCACAGACAGCGGGAGGTGATGCTGTGCCTCAGGAGGCAGGGGCTGCCATGACTCACTCATGGGCTCCAGCAAGGCAAAGACACGGGTAGGGAGGTGCTGATTGATCCCGAAGCTCACGTGAGAATGGCGACCACAAGGATGGAATGAAACCTTTCCTGTGAGCTGCGCAAGGACTCTCACCATCTTTTGTCCAAAAACGCTGGGGGTTAGCAACTCCTCTGCAGGTGGCACCGGCCCCTCCATGAGTCCGTATGGCATCAGGCAGTGGTGATTGTCCTCCCAGGAGAACTGCACAGGACATGTGCAGTCAGGGAACAAGCCAGGATCCCCCTCCCAGTGCTGCCACCAGTTCAGCAAGCAGCAGCTGGCACCCAAGCAGATGAAAAACAAAGGTGTAGCAGCAAAAAGTGAGCACCAGGAAGCCTCTCTCTGACCACATCCCAAGCCAGGGAAAAAACTGAAGTCCTCCCACCCAGAAAAAAGAAAACACCTCCCCCAGTCCTCTCCCCAGCCATCATGCTGGAATGCAAAGCTATTAGCTATCCCTCTGTTTAGGCTTTAGACATCTAGCTGGCTCCAGGAGGAGGTGGTTGAGAGAGCTGGGCTTCAACAAGACATCTCGTTCTGGTTCCCAACTCCCAAAATGCTGTGTTGGCAAGGGACAGAAAAAAAGATACCATGAAAGGTTTTGAAACTATAACAAGACCATACAATCAAAACTAGATCCCTGATGTAACCAGAATAGGAATGTGATGAGGCATTGATCTTAGCCTGAAGATGGCTCAAATTCAAAGTGAACTCCAAAGGTTTTGTGAGGTAGCTCACTGACACTGCATGAGTTAACATAACTATAGGCACCAGTATATACATTTTGTGTTAATTTAGAAGTTGTTAATATAAAAGGTAGAAAACTAACAAGAAACAGTGAGAATATTGTAACTTTCCTGGACAAATGTTTTTTTTCTCTTAATTTACCAAGATGTTCTTGTGTTGCAGTTTTAAATGGAAATTCTCACAGACATGCATGAACAGTCACTCAATATTGGGGCTTTTCATATTTAAATTAAGCTGGAATTTTACCTTAGAATTGACATTTCAAATTTGCATGTCTGTAAGATCTCAGACTTCTTAGCTTTAGCTAACATTATTAATCCATGCAGGAATATTGTGGCTTAGGTTTCCCAGTGGTGGAGGTATGATTTCATTTAGGTTTCATCACAAAAATGGTGCTCTTGCCAAAATGTCTGTTGTATTATTATGAAGATCCAGTTAATTAGCACTGTAAGACTTAAATACAAATACCAGGTTATTTGCTCTATGCCTAGAACTACAGGATCTATTAAATCATGGAAAGAGTTGGCAAGGATTGGAATGGGCTGCCCAGGGAGGTGTTGGAGTCACCATCCCTGAAGGTGTTTAAGAAACAACTGGATGTGACACTTAGTGCTGTGGTCTAGTTGACAAGGTGGTGATTGATCAAAGGTTGGACTCGATCTCAGAGGTCTTTTCCAACACAAATGATTCTGTGACTCTCTGATTCTGAGGTGCTGTTAGGACACATAAATGATACAATCTCTTTTGTATGTGCACATCTGTACATGCTTGTGTTAAAATGTGGTGTTTTTCATCACAGATGATAGCAGCCTCCTAAACCTGACTCCATATCCATTGGTAAGAAGACGGAAGCGAAGATTCTTTGGATTATGTTGTCTTGTCTCAAGTTAGAAGATTAAGCACAGAAGCACCAAGAAAATCATAATTTTAATTAAACCACTATTATTTGACCACTGAAAAGATGAATGTTGCTACTCTTGATTATAAAGTACATTTTCTACACTACACTATTCATTTTTCTCTTCTGCTCCATCCTCCTTTTCAAATAAGGGTTTTCATAGTTTAAAATTATGGTGATAAACAGCTGTGGAATAGACCTAGCATATTTAAAACTTTTTAAAGTATGTTTTGCATGCTTACTTTCAATCACTAAGAAGATACATGAATTATGGTTCATAGAAATTTTAAAGGGTTTTTTTTAATTGTTTGAACTGCAGCTAAAAGTTTGTGCATAGTACAGTACTCTTATTAGTATCATACTGAAATATTTGATCATACTCTAACAGTCTTTAAGTGTAGAAAACTATTTAACAGTAAAAATATTAAAGTTCTAAAACATCAAACAATATTGTAACAGAATTTGCACAAAATCTCCAGTTGCTTTTTGTGTTCACATTCATATTTAGTCTTCCACTATGTCTCAATTAAAAGCTTCATAGAAAAATATCTTAATTTATGATACACAAACCACATATGAAAATAGTTAGGACTTGTAAATACAGAGAAATTATAATAACTGCATACTGTACAATGCATAGAAGCAACAGATTTCCTTTTAAGCCCATAGTATATCTACAGGCATTTGGAAAAAATAAATATTTTATTAAAAAGGAAGTATTAAAATAAACAATGTAAAACACAACAACAACCCATTTTGTTTCCAGTAGAATTCAAAGCATGGTGTCTGCATATCACTAAGTATAAATCTTACAAGGCATGCCAGAATTACCTGAGACTCTAAGATATTAAACATTTTACATTGTTAATAAAGTTTTTTATTTAAATTAAATATTGTCTTGTTTCTAGATGTACTGCCGGACTATGTCTTTCTTTTTTCTAATTTTATTGTCCGAGTACTGCACAAAGTTTTGGTAATATTCAAATTTTAAGAACTATGTTTAGAAAGACAGATAAAAAAATATGAAGCATATATAAATGCTAAAATGACAGTTAGTGGCAGAAGTAGATATAAATAGGTCGATTCATAAGCACTGATGTTTCAGGGTGATAGGCAAGACACCAGAAATAAACTTATGGTAGACTGCAACACTATGAAACCCATAGCAATCTGTCATTACTGTGCAGGCCAGCATACTTTGTAGTCAGTAATAGTGACTTATAGCCCTTCTGCCATTACACCATGTCCCACCATGCCAAAAGAACGAAAAAAAGCGTTTAGTGCTGGTAAGGGGTTATTTCCTTGCCACAGGAAACACCCATCCGGTTAAATTCTCCGTCAGGTTTTTGGTAGGATATTAGTACACCCCCTAAAACAGTTTGTTAGGGATAACTGTATTTGGCACCTAAAAGTTTTATCTGACTCATTTTTCTACCAAGTTTTTCTCCTGCTGTTTTGCTGAGAAATTATGTAAAAACCCACATTGTCAGAAATAGTAGTGTGCTATCAATAGCAAGGACCAAAAATTCAGATCTAATTACAAGGAACAGGAGGCAGGAATTTTTCTTCCTGAAGAGCCACGCCACTCCTGGCTTAGACATTCATGTAACTGAGCTTCCAGCATTTCTCTGGAAGGATATGTTTCTTTCCACTCAGATAAAGCAGAGTGTTTTTTGTTTTTTTCAGGTTGGACTTGTCTGTTCACCTTTCAGTCCCCCAAAGAGAAATATATTTTTCAAAGATCAGGCCAAGAAATAAATACTTTAAATGCAATGAATAAATAAATCTAAAATGCCCTCATGGAAATGTTGTGTTTCCAAAATTAATTCCATCTGAAGAATGTATGACTAAACTCTTTAAGTAGCATAGAAAAAGGTAACTGCAATGTGTTTGAAGGTTTCAGGTCATGAACTGTTCTTAAGCATACATAAGCAAACTGGGGCGATCCCTACACACTCAACAAAACTGTGAGAACAAATGCGTTTGTAAGAAGAATGGAATCAAAGCCCACAGCACAATATTTTTTTTTAAGTTTTCTTTGAAGTTTTCCCCACATTTCTCATTAATACTGTCCTCATTAACCAGAGCTGTTTTTTATAATAGGCAGCACTGACAAGCTTCCATTAAAAGTCTCAAACTAATAGACTTGCTATATGGCTCCACCCCCACAGATAGAATAGGTTTTGCAACTTGTAAAACTTTAGAAAAACAAATGTTGATGTCTTATGGCTATTAAAAATATTGGCTGGGAAGATGATCTGTAGTTAAAATTAACCAATTAACTTTTGTTCAGCATAAGTGAAAAAGACAGACATTAATGCAAAATAAAAATAGCACATGAATGAAAGACTGAATATGCAGTGACACCATGAGAGAGGAAGGGGGAAAGAAAATTCCACTCAAGATTTCTTTAAAAGTCTTGCTATATTGGTACACACAGAAATACCTGTAGGAGGTCAGTGTTAATACCTTTTTTCAACAACTAATTTGAAATGAAGATGGGCAGGTTAAGCAGTAACGTGTCTAGTTGAGTACCTGCCCACATAATCATCTCAGAATTTAACACACCAAGTTACATGACCGCACATATATATCTATATTTTATCCACTTAATGAATATGACAAGTTCCGCCAACTCTTTTTTACTAAAACCCTGTGCAGCTTCGGGTTTTCAGAGCAAAATGAAGTTCTTTGTAACCACCGTCCACTTGTAGTACCCTTCTTCTTTTCATAGATATCTCATGTGATAAAAAATACCACTCTAAGAAGTCAAATATCTATGTACAAAGGGTAAATTTTTCAGAGCAGAAGCCACACCCAAGCATACAGAAGTAGAAAGCAAATACATACTGTACATTGCATGTTAATTTACCCAATATGAAAAATGAGCATGCAAAATCTGCATGTTAACTTACGCAATACACCGAAGGGTGTCCCTGTGACCTGCTAACTTAATCCCATAGCAGGCTTACTTTGGATGAGATACAATATAGAGCCATTAGTTTTTCAGCATAAGGTAGACAGATGAGTATAAAGGATTTTCAAGAGTTTGAAGAGCTGTCTAGACTGGCAATGGACTTCTACAAGAGATGTTTATTACATAGCCCAACATTTATTTTCTTTGAAGGAGATACCAAAGTCACTGTATCACTCCCCTCCCTAACTGAACAGGGGGAGAAAAGTATGACAAAAGCCACATGGGTTGAGGATGTTGGTATTGCTCAACAATTTGATTATCATCATGGGAAAAACTGAGTCAACTCAGGGAAATTAATTTATTGCCAATTAACAATAGAGTAGGATAAGAAGAAATAAGAACAAATACAAAAACACCTTTCCCTCACCTCTCCCTTCTTCCAGACTCAACTTCACTCCTGATTTCTCTAGCTTTTTCCCCCAAGCTGCACAGGGGGATGGAGAATGGGGGTTGTGGCCAGTTCATCAAGTGTTGTCAGTGCCACTCCCTCCTCACACTCCTCCCTGCTCCAACGTGGGATCCCTTCCAAGGGAGACAATCCTCCACGAAATGTTCCGACATGATTCCTTCCCATAGCCTGCAGTTTTTTACGAACTGCTCCAGTGTGGGTCCCTTCCAAGGGGTGCAGCCCCTCAGGAACAGGCTGTTCCAGTGTGAGTCCCCCATAGGGTCACAAGTTCTGTCAGCAAGCCTGCTGCAGTGTGGACTCCTCTCTCCATGGNCTAACTGAACAGGGGGAGAAAAGTATGACAAAAGCCACATGGGTTGAGGATGTTGGTATTGCTCAACAATTTGATTATCATCATGGGAAAAACTGAGTCAACTCAGGGAAATTAATTTATTGCCAATTAACAATAGAGTAGGATAAGAAGAAATAAGAACAAATACAAAAACACCTTTCCCTCACCTCTCCCTTCTTCCAGACTCAACTTCACTCCTGATTTCTCTAGCTTTTTCCCCCAAGCTGCACAGGGGGATGGAGAATGGGGGTTGTGGCCAGTTCATCAAGTGTTGTCAGTGCCACTCCCTCCTCACACTCCTCCCTGCTCCAACGTGGGATCCCTTCCAAGGGAGACAATCCTCCACGAAATGTTCCGACATGATTCCTTCCCATAGCCTGCAGTTTTTTACGAACTGCTCCAGTGTGGGTCCCTTCCAAGGGGTGCAGCCCCTCAGGAACAGGCTGTTCCAGTGTGAGTCCCCCATAGGGTCACAAGTTCTGTCAGCAAGCCTGCTGCAGTGTGGACTCCTCTCTCCATGGGGCCACAGGTCCTGCCAGGAACCTGCTGCAGCATTGGCTTTCAGCAGGGTCACAGCCTCCTTTGGACACCCACCTGCTCTAGCACAGGGTCCTCCATGAGCTGCAGTGGATCTCTGCTCCGCTACAGAGGGACAGCTGCCTCACCATGGCACACCTCCCTCTTCTTCACTGACATTGATGTCTTCAGGATTGTTATGTATTCTCAGTCCTCTCTCCTTGATGCTGTTGTGCAGCAGGCTTCACCCTTTCTTAAACATTATCCCAGCACCACTGATGGGCTTGGCCTTGGCCAGTGGCAGATGCATCTTGGAGCCAGCTGGAACTAGTGTCATCCAACATACATGTAGCTTCTGGCATGTTCTCACAGAATACATCCCTGTAACCTCCCTCCTACCAAAACCCTTCTAAGTATACCAAATAGAAGCACCCACATCCTGCTTTTTTAGACTTCAGGTCTAATGCATCAGTATGCAAACAAGTAAACTTAAACTTGCAATAAGGCACCAGCTTCTTCACACACAAGTATGAACATAAAAGGGTGAAGGCTTTGAATTTTCAGAATTAGGAGTTTTGGTCTGTGGTACCTAAATTTGCCTAAGACCCACTAAATTTTATTTTGGATTTGGTCTAGACATCTGAGAATAGAGCAAATGGTTTATGCTCTGATTTTGGACTTCCTCTGTAAGCAGTGCTCAGCTGATTATCCAAATCCCAGTCGAGGCTGATCAAGATATTAAAAAAACCCAACCCTTCAGAAAATGGCCTCTTAACCCATACTAAGCTTACTTGGAAATGTGGCTGCAACAGATTTGAGTTCTTTGAAAAGTCCCAAGCAGGAGTATAGAATTAGTCTTTCCTGGGTGTGACAAGCTGTGAAGCAGCACATTGAATTTTATTTTACTGAAGTATGTGATTAACTGATCAAGAGAGACAGTTTAACTCTCATATTAACACTGCAGTAAGTACTGGATGACAGAATATGCTGTTGATGTGGGATTTCATTACAAGCAGGATTACCGCCCAAATGAGAGCTGGGTTTAGCTAAATTAAAAAACAAAACAACATAATTTTGCCCTCTCTCTTACTCCTAAAGCTTTCTACCTGAATAGAATTATTCAAATCAGCATCACTCAATATTTTTTCACAGCTGCTGTGAAATGCAAACACTTCTGCCTTTCAGAGATGGAAAGAGGGACTACCTAAAGGATGCAGCTAGGTGTTTGTAGAGCCTCATCACCTCATCTGTCCTCCCAATTCCGGTGGCTTTTTTCAGTTGAGTTCTGACAATCTAGTGTTGCACTACTTTTCTAGTGAAGAAGTATCAAATATAACAATTTCTGACATAACTTATCAAGAACAAAATCTATTAAGTCTGCTATAGTACTTTTCAATCAGTATTTGAAGAACAAAAACAGATGAATTCTCTTCTTTCAGTGCAAATGGATAGTATCTAGCCACAGCACAAAAAAACCCAAAGTGTACTTAGTACATATTATAATCCTTATTGGTGGTTTCCCATCTTTCATTTCTATATTACAATTTAAGCATTTCTGTGACTGAAGAGAGGTCTTTTCACTTGACCTTCATACATCTTTAAAAAAAAAGACAACAAAGTATTACATAATTGAGGGATATTTCTGAATGAAGTTACTACCAACTAGTGTTATTTTCGTAATTTCTGATTCCCTGTAGATGAAACATTTTAACACCTTCTATTAAAAGACTGCAGAAATCATCTCTACTGACGAATTGTACAAAATTTCTGTTCCTGGCAGAAGAGGAATTATAATATTTGTTGTAAATGCTGGTTGATGAGGCAGTCTTCTGCCATTTGAGTATTTCTGTGCTCCAAAACTCCAGGGTTTTTTGCATTCTCTATAAATATTTTCTGTTCTGGCATTCTTTTTTCCTAATGAAGACAGCTTAGAAAATCTACCAGAAAATGGGAAAAACACAAGAACCAACTTCTATCCCCTTTCAGGAGTAAATGTATAGCAATGCATTTAATGCCAATTAGTCTTTTGTCAGTGTAAAGTTGAGATTACTTATTATTTATATAAGAGGTATTTTACTTGCTGTCCAGCTTCATGGACAGGAGGTAGCAGAAGCTAAGATATTTCTGCTCACACTTAGTCCTGAGTTACTTCAGTCAGTGAAGAGATTTATACCATTATTTTTCAGAAGTAGTTCTAGGACCTTGAAGGCACTGACTGACAGCCAGCAAAACTTACCCCTTACCAGCAGAACCTTCCTTTGCTGCTTCAAAAGAACTGAGCTTGGCTGAGCAGGAGATATTTTCTCGGGATTATGGTGTGGCAAGGGCTGCGACACTGACTTTAAATTTTTCCACAGCTGAGTAATTTATCTCAAATCTAAAAATATTTTCCCTGAGATTCTATTTCCCTGTAGTAGTTTTACAAAAATTGTCTCAGTTGTACCAAGTAAGAGTACACCTTTACTTAGTGTTGTACCCTCCAATGTGGTGTTTGCTTTTTTTTTTTTCCCAACTTGGTCTGTTCCCAGCATATGCATAATCTGCTGTCCGGATCTAGCCTCATATTGCCAGTCTTAGACACTTTCTGTTTTCCTGTTTGAACTGGTCTGGCTTTGAGCTTTCAGTCTCCTCAGTAGTACTTTTAGTCTTCATCTTATTTTGTACCATCTGTAAATTTTCTTAGTATGATATTTATACATTTTCCTTTCTTTTCAAATGTATTTAAGTACCAATAGTAATGGGGATTCTGGTGTCCAAGAGAGCACCTGTTTCTATTTGTCCAGTCTGCTGCTGTCTCATGCAAGCCATTACAAATACCAAGCACCCTCTTTCAGAAATTGTATTTCTTGTTCATCTGGGAGTGCAGTTCTTTGATGTGAAGAAAGTTTCCACCAATTTCCAGCCTAAATCTTGGACAACTAATACCATATACAATGTGTTTCTTAAAGCTCAACTTTATTCTTTGTTGAAATTCTCTGATGGTCAAAATTCTGTGGGGATAATTTATGAACTATTACATTAGGTTAAAGCCTCAGGAATATTTATGTATAATACAGATAAATAAGGATTAATGATTCCTTTTCACAGTATACTTTCTCAGTAGGACAAATATTTAGCTTACACAGAAAACTGTAAATAAGTCATGTCTTGAGTATATGCTGAAGCTTAAATGAACTGACTAAATAGCCTGTTTCAGACTTCTTTTTGCTGTTAGAAAGTAGCTGACAGGGAATGGCACTTCTTGTTTGTACTGGCATCACCTTCATACTGTAACAGCTTTGGTGCTTGTTGAGTTGTTGAGTAGCAGTCATACAATCAACATCTTGGGCCTCTACAATAGCAGCAGTTACATCAGGGTTTGCCCTTGAAGGTATGATTCATGCGAACTGAAACTAGTAAGAATTGATAGGAATGAAGAAATAGCTGAAGTTTTAGTATTAGAAGTCTTGCTTGATGTATATATCTCTATATATATTTATATAAATGTGTGCTGGTCTATGTGTCAAACATGAAATTGCTGTAATTGTAAAAGAACAAAACCTAAGCAAAAAGGACTTAAAAAAATTAATGGCTTTTGTTTGCTTCTGTTTGTTTTCAGGTTGCTTACAGTGATCCTATCAAAAGAATGTGTAATTGTGTTTCACAGTCTGTAACTAGATCAATTTTAGAAGATAATTTTGAAGGCTCAACCTTTTTTAGCTTCTCATTGCCCATTTGTCCCTTGTCAGGACCCAAGCACTGTTTCTTATTTGCACTTACTGATTAATGTATGTAAGCAGAAAATGCTATGTAAAATATACATTTATTTAAAGGATAACAGAAAATCTCACTTGAATTTCCAAATTTGATTTAACCACTCTGACATTAAGGATATTTAAGTCCGTATTGTTCTACATGTAGGCTTTACAAACTGAAGTTTACCATATCCTGCTGCAGGATTACAAACACAATTAATCATAACTGAAATAAGAGTGAAGAACTAGGTAAACCTGCATGGTTTAATACTAAAACTCAAAATTGAAAAGCATATTTTTTCCTAAAGGGTCCATCTAATAATTTGAAGCACTGATGTGTGCAAATAGATTTCTCAAAAAAATACATATATCACATTTTAAAACAGCATTGCAAAGCATAAATAAAATTTGATATGAAAGGAAGATCATCTTCTCTGCAGCAGTGAACGCAAAAATAGATCAGCATCTTAGTCACTACTTGAACTGTCTGAACTGTCAGAAGATGAACTTTTCTCCTTTCGTCTCTTCTTTTTCTCCTTTTTATGATGCTTTCCTTTCTTAGATTTATGCTTTCTTCCCTTTTCCTTTTCTTTTTTGTGTGATTTTTGTTTTTTTGACTTTGGCTCATCCTCTTCAGCAGAACTTGATGAGGAAGATCTAGTGAAAAAATAATACAGATCAATATGTAATTGAACAAAGAAAATGCCACAATAATTTCTTTTTTAATATCAGTGTTTATATAATGTCAGAAATTTGGTGTAGAATTTGTGCAGTAGCACGCACTGAAAAGGTTATGATATCTCAGTCTGCATGTTCAACTTGAATGATGATTTCCCTAATAAGATTTTTGTGCCAGAAAAGCAGTATGTTTATAATACAAATATAAAAAACAATGGAATAGGCAAGTTGTATGGTTTTTCAGTCTTCAAGAAGAAACAGTCTAAAAATACAGACCAACAGAAAATAAAGTATGACAGCAGGATAGAGCTTCCTGAAAAAATACCACATGATCAATAACAATGCAAGAGCAATGCCCTCAGAAAAATCTTAATGTTTCTCCAATGCAAAAATCTAAGAGAAACAGGTATGAGAAATTTGGATGCTCTTGCAGGTGGTAGTATTGATCTCTAACGAGCAGTGATGAGTGATTACATACATAAAAGAATTATGATGACAATAAAAGTCATGAAATAATCATGAATACTCAAGAGGGCAGTTTTGTGCCATTGTTTACATGATTAACTATTACTTGCACAAAAACTGATAGTCCAACAGTCTCTTTTCTATTCTACTTTCTCATAAGTATAGATTCTGTCTTCAAAAGTGGAAGTTACAGCTACACAACATAAATAAAGAACAGGAAAAATGTCAATACAACCAGTATTAAATCCTGTTTATTTCTGAAAAACATCTTATTGTGGTCTCCAGATACATTATACATTTTATAACTCCCTGTGCAGTTACTGGGATATTGTCTTGCCAACAGTCCTAAAGACTAACCATTAGCCTCATCTTAAAAAACAAACCTATCAGTCAGCAGGCCAGAACTCAGAATCACAATACATTGGGGTATTATGACATTTTCCTCTGAAACTGGAATAACACCTTTTTTAGCTTCTACACGAAGAGATGCACTAAAACTCGACCCAGGCCAAGTAAATCTACAGAAGTTTGCCTTTTGATAATTACATGTTACTCAGAGCATGTGTGTGTGCCTGAACATATGTCTACACATGCATTTGTGCACGCAAAAAATCTTAGGGTGTCCAAATTGCAGTGAGCCTTCTCCACGCTAGTTCAGCTAGGGACCAACCTCACAATCCTCTTAACTCCTTCATCTCTTCTCACCACAACTTGCCTAGTGTTGAACAGCCAAGAGGAGTATTGCTTTCTCAGATCTGCAGACCTCCAGACTGCTAGAGCTTTCAAGATCTCCATGATTCTAACTCATGTTAGAGTTAAGCCTGTGATTTTACCACTAATCTAAGAACAAATAAATTCTCGCTGGAAAAGAGGAAGCTTTTCAAACCAAAGATGTACTTGCAAATCAAATTTCATCAAAAGGTGCAATATTTTCTGAGAAACAATCCAAGTTTGAAAAATATTTCCAAAGTTGTGTTTTGAAATGAAAACAGCTGTGTGATATGAGTTACCTTTTTCTTGATCTTTTTAATTTTGTCTTCTCTTTGCTTTTTCTTTTTTGCTTCTTTTTTTCTTCCTCCTCATTTAAATCTATGAGTAAAAAGTTGTATCTATGAGTAAAAAGTTGTATCTATGAGTAAAAAGTTGATAAAGCACTTATCTGAATTAAGATCAGCATTAAAAGAGTGGCTTCAATAGCAATGTAAATTTACTACAAAATTCTTAAGAAAAGGTTTTCTTTTCCTTCCTGCAAATTCTGGTCTAGTATTGCAATTTCAGAAATATTTTGCAGAGTGGCAGGACTTTTATACACAACTTACATTCTAATGACTTTGATCTAAGCATTAAGAATGAAGGAAGGCCTGTAAAAAGTTGTGACTTTTCCTACATGTTTACATCAGCTTCAGGTTTTCATATCTGTTTTTTTAACAGTCTTAACACTTATAATTGCCCAAGTCTGAAAGCAGGCCATTTAGCTAAAACATATTAAAAAAAGACTATTTCCTTAGGCCATTTAGCTAAAACATACCAAAAAAAAGAGTATTTCCTTAGGCTTACCTGAGTCACATTCACACATCCTCCTTTCATACTCCACAAATAGTGATGGTATAAGTAAGATAAATTTGATTTCACTGCCCATGCCCATGTGCCCATGCCCATCTACAAAGATTGACAGAAGAGTCACCCCTTATCTGGCTGTGTTTGTTTACTGCCCTAACGCTGTATAGGATTGCATAGTAACTTTACATTTCACTTATAAGCCATATTTTTATCACAGTGGATGAGATTTATGACCTCAAATTTTTCTATACCAGTTCAAAAAGTATTTTTTAATTCTCCAAAATGCAAATTCACTACATAGATACACATTACAATGTCAGCTAACAGGAAAATACTGGCTTTTCAATTTATCCTTAAAGCAGACAGTCAATTTTGAGCATATCATCTTATTCCTATAATACTTTGCATAAAGTCTGCATGCTAGTCCAGTTTTTCCTTTGCTACCACAAATACAAATTACTGATCTGTATGTTCTAGAGTGAAATTTGAAAGAATTCAATATAAGTTAAAAAAGCAAAATATTTTCAGAGCAATTAAAACACAGGAATAAGAAAGGGCAAACAAAGTATTTTGTTTAGAAAACAGTGCAAAAATCTTGAGAAGATGAGGCCACTTGAAAATGGCAAAATTCTGCCTAGATTAAGGATACATGTATCTTTAACTGTCAATACAGTACACCTCAAGTTCAAAAAGAAAATGCAATAAATAGGGATATTAGAAGATCATGTAAACAGCTGTTTCCCCTGCAGATATCCATTTTCAATCAGTTGAAAATCAGTTTTCAGCCAAAAACTCCAACCCTTCCATGTAAGAATACACAGTAAGTGGAAACTAGTTTTTCCAGAGACTTGTCCCAAGAAAGGACTGTTGTAGTACCAATTCAGCACTTCTGTCAAGCAGAGCATCCATTCAAGTGTACGGCAAACTACAGGGTTCTATCTATCCCTTCTCTTTCCCAAATAGCATCTTCAGTAGGAACTAAATGTCAAGTCTGGAATGTGACAACAACAGAACAAAACATGATGTTTCAA
>VWZF01001077.1:109232-148672 GCA_013396755.1 Sclerurus mexicanus
TTTTTTGCTTTTAACAGAGCATGAAGGGGAAAAGTAAAAGTAGTCATGATCTACTGAAGGATGATCCACATCTAAGCTCAGTTCCTGCTGTCAAAAGGTTAACATGTGATTTACAGTTTCCAAAACAGGTTTACTTTCAAGATGTTACACCCAATAACCATCATGTATACTCATTGTTTGTCTGTTACTCTTTAACAAATTAAGAATGCCAGTGCTTGATTGGACCAAACATTTCTCTAACCTTCTGTGTTGTCATCAGTGTTGGCCATCAGTGGATGCCCAACAAAGAATAAAAGCACTGCAAGTATAATGTTTATCTGAGTGGTTTCCCAGCCTCCATCAACTTTCACCTCATGGGATTGTCAGAATTTGATATGGTTCATCTGTTTAGTAGTGCTTAATAGAGCTGTCCTCGAAGTATGTATAAGGTCTCTTGTAATATTCTTTCTATTCACACTCTTCTATCTGCTGCAGGAAGAAGTATCTCCTCTTTATGTTCTGAACCTGGTTGCTTCAAGCATCATTTGATAAATTCTAACTCTTTTTCTGAAAGAGACAGTGAGCAGTCAGTCCCTTTATGCGTCTCTTTACCACAATCCCTTCTTAGACTATCTCTTTTCTAGCCAAAACTTAAAAAGTTTACTCAGATTTTCTTCATGCAGAAGTTGTTCTCTACTGTGGTTATTCTTGTTGCTCTTCCTAATACTCCAACCCTGCTTAAGATCTAAATATCTTTTTTCTTTTTTTTTTTTTCCAAATCTAAAGAACACAACAAAAATGAGGTGAATCATACATCTGTATGCTTGAATAAAGTTGGTTTTCTCCTATTTCTCTTTAATACTTGTTAACTTCTGATTCTAACCAGAGTTGATATATTTTCATGGAATTTTCTCATACTAATACTCAACTCCAAGAATTTGCTTGTCACAGAATTGTGGAGTAGTTTGCTTTGGAAAGGACCATTAAAATTTATTGCATCCAAACCCCCTACAATAATCAGGGACATCTTCAACTAGATCAAGTTGCTCAGAACCCACCCAACCTGGCCTTGAATGTTTCAAGGGATGGGGCAACGTGTTCCAGTGTCTCACCACCAATATTGTAAAAAATATCTTCCTTATATCTAGACTTGATTTGCCCTCTTTTAGTTTGAAACTTTCGCCTCTTGTATTGCAACCGGTCCTGCTAGGAAGTCTGTCTCAATTTTCTTATAGACTCCCTTTAAGTATTGAAAGGCTGCCATAAAATGTCCCTGGAGTCTTTTCTTTTCCAGGCTTAACAACCCTGACTCTCTTAAGCTCTTACTCATTGGAGAGGTGATCATCTTCACGGCCCACCTCAGGAGTCCTTCCATCAGATTTCTGTTTTTTCTGAGCTGAGGACCCCAGGCCTGTATTCAGTACTCCAGGTGCAATGTCATGAGAGCAGAGAAGAGGAGGAGTATCATCTCCCTTGACCTGCTCACCATGTTGCTTTTGGTGCAGCCCAAGATACAACTGGATTTCTGGGCTTCAGTCATATATTGTCAACTCATGTCCAGCTTTTCATCCACTAGCATCCCCAGGTCCTTCTTGCAGGGCTGCTCTCAGTCCATTCATCCCCCAAGTCTCTATTGATACCAGCAGTTACCTTGACCCAGGTGCAGCACCTTATTAAATTAATGTAATTAAGTGCAATGCATTAAGAGTTTCTTTGATGACCTTGGTTATTTATTGATTGCTTAGAGCACACTTCAAAGCCTTGACTTTTGGGACTCTTTAATATTCCTTGCTTTTTCTCTTAACATCTTTTTTAAATTGTGGGATAGAAAAAGTTTCATGGTCTTTATTATTAGTTTGTGATGGATAACAACGGATATGTTAACTTTAGTATATTCAAATAGATTTCTTTTTTAATTCACTAAGTTGTAGCTGTATAACAAAATTTTGATGTTAAGCTTAATTATCAGTAAAATGCATGTTGAGCATGCCTGTATAAAGAAGAATTTCCAAAATATAAACTATTTGCAATGAAATGCTTATAATTGTTTGATATATGAGATCAAAAACAAGTGAGTTTTGGTAGGTTTTTTCTTTTAACTGTATACATAAGTGTTTTGTTTGGATAGCTCAAGATATGGTTAAACTTTATTCATTGTATGAAAGTCCATGGTTTTAAACATTTCTAACTAGAAAAAAGTTGTGACAGTCAAATCATAGTAGGTTATATTAATTGATACTTTTAAAATAAATGTGAGGATGACATAAATTACTAAGTTGACTAAAATTTCAGGTAGCTAACCAAACAAAATTTTTTATTTAAGAAATGGGTTTTTTAAAATGGTATTTTAAATCTCCTCTAAAACGTCAAAGTAATTGCATTTTTTCTTCTTCTTGTAGTGAAGCAGCAAGTGAGGAGAAAGATTTGAGTGAGGTAAGCTACACTTTTTTACAAATAAGTCTGTTTTTTACTGTGTGCAAATTAGATTTTCTTGGGGGAACAAAGGCTACTTTAGAGATTTTTGACAACTAGCTCAAGTCAGATTTTCAGCAAAAGCTGAAGGCCATTTCAGAGCTCTAGGATTTGGCCATTGTGAACATTCACAGAAGGGGAGAGTTAGCATAATACCTACTCCATTTTATAAAAACTGCTTGTACTCTATTTCCGTCAGTAGTTTAGGTGTATGGGATCATAGTATATGGGTTATGTACCCGAGAGCGATAAAAGCCCTGAAATTACTTCTAAAAAAAAGGTTACAATTAGGTTTGTCATGAATAATGATACAACTGCAATGTTTGAGGGTTACTCTGATTTTGAGTGAGAGTCATGTTGGAAAGATTTTTTCAAGGAAACAAAATTTCAATGAATATTTTTCACCTAAAGTATATTGATGAAGACTGCTGCCTCAGAAAGACATGAAGTCTGAATAATCAAGCAGTAGCATTCAACTAAACATGGAGGCTATTTTAAGCACAAGAAAATTGTCATACGTGGATCAGAACAAGCTTGCTAGTTGAAGTATGTCTCTGTCTTCAGCCATAGATCATGGGAGTACCCCTCTGAGTTGCTGTTGAGACAAGGGTGTAATATTTGATTAGGAATGTAGTCTTCTATTCCCAAACTGAATCCTTAGAAGTTCTGTTTTGTAGGTCTATCAACCATGCACAGGTACTAACTATATTGTTAGCTGATGCACTCTGAAAGTAAAGAACACAATCCATCCCATTCTTGTTCTTAAAAAAGTCTGCTTGCACCCTGTTCACTGTTGCTTTTTCCAGAAGGCGTAGTATGAGTTCAGGCTTTTTGACTCTTCTCCTTTGTAATTCCTTCTGTGCAGGAGCATTTAAGTGTAAGAAGAGTTTGGTGAATGCTATTTAATTAATAATTCTTCGGATGTTTGGATAGCCCTTTGTTAAGTGAACTGAATTCAGGGAGTATAATATGTGGATGTGTTAGGCTGAAGAATAAAAATCTAAATAAATATACCTAATTAATCTGAAGTAGGAAATAAGAAGGCTTTTTCTTTTCCTGGAGAGTTGTTCTCCTTAGATTTCATTTCATTGAAAGATTTTAGTTAGGATCTAGCATTTCATGCAGTTACCTGAGTTTTGTGAAGTGATACTAGTATTTTATCATCTCTGCTGTAGTTATTTCAGTTAATATGTCACAAGATCTCTTTCACATTTACACGGCTGCAACATTTTGGTAGTTTTATAGTCAATTCTGTGAGCAAATAATTCTTCCAGATCTCCTTACGTGTCCCAAATAACAAGTCCCTAGTGTGTAAGAGAAACTCTTGTTAATATTTCCTAAGCACCAAGCCTGGCTGTTCATTCTATTAAATATCATCCTGTCTCTCTTACTGCAGTCCTCAAAGTCATGCATTTCATTCTTCAAGAGTCAGAGCCTTTGTATTTGCAACACCTCATAGCTATTTCTTAAGATTCTTTTTGTGCCCAAGTCATTAATGAAAACGTTATATGAAACGTGTTCACAAGACTGAAAATTTTTTCCCCACCAGTGACAATTTCTGTGCAATTTGTTTTCTTCTCCCTATTTGTCAGTTAATTGCTGAGCAGTAAGTTTTGTGCATTACTGTGTACAGATAAAACTTGATGTCCACCCCCCAATTCAATAACCTTTTTCAACAGGAAAATCATTTTACCTACAGTAGTCATGAGTCATTCTGTCACAAAATATCTCATTACATTTTTATTTTCTTAGTAAATAGAAGAATAGGGCAACTCCACACAGCTAATAACAGTAGCAAAAGTACTAAAACTTTCAGGCAGGCAGTTTTCCATTTCTGTGTCACATGGGGGGCACCCATCATCCAACAGAACAGCCACTTCCCTTTTGAGGTGTCATGTACTTCAGTCTGGATGGAAATGTGTTTATTAGCTGATGAGAGCTCAGAAAAATTAGTATTTAAAGATAGAAATGGTCAGATGAAGTTACTGAGAAGAAGGACTGAAGGAAAAGACTAGGCAGAAGAAAAGAATAGAGTTGGAGGAGAGAAGAGGTTGAGGTAGAAGGTTATATCCAATTTTCTCAGTGTTTTTCTGGAAGAAAACTGCTGAAATCCTGTGCAAAGTGAGGGTAATGTAAGATTTAGGAAGTAGGATATTTAGCTGAGTGGGACAAGTTGAACCATTTTGTCCCTCCCATTTTAAAATACCATGCGTAGAACCCACCCGCAGTTACTCAGATTTCTGTAGTTATTAACTAGCTTACTACTTAGCAATTGCAATCTGTCCAGAGATGTCTGGTTTTATTCCAGAAGTACTCTTACCTAAGCCCTAGCCAAATCTCCACCAGGAGTCTGTTTGTACCCTTGACTGTTAAACACCTTGAACACAGTCTTGTCACTTTGTTTTCTGAATTCTGCCCCCTGCCGTTGAGGTCTGTAGTCACCCATCTCCCTGACAATTTATCAAGCAAGGAAATTACTCAGAAAGTTTCATTATCTCCTCTGTCAAACAATACCTTTCTGGTAAATTAAGGGAAATGCTGATCCTGTTTTACTTTTTTCTTCCCCTGTTTGAAAAGAACAGATGAAATACCCACAACAACTTTTCAATTACTTTGTTGGCAAAATATTCAGCTATTTTATTGTGTTGAATATTCAGATATTTATTTTTCTATTCCTTACTGGTCTTCTCTTGCCTAAATCTCCAATCTAAGTATGGTAGTCTGAAGATTCCTAAACAGTAAGTGACATACAACTTCTGAAATCCAGCTCTTGATTTTTCTCTTCTATTCCCAAAACCTGCTGCTTTTACTTTTCTACCCTCTATGTTTATGGACTTGGTCTTCATGCTACTCTTCCTCCTACCTGTCTATCACACCCAGGCCATATACGTGGTCTTCAGAGTGCTCCTTTCCAAGCTCTTGCATTCTGGCTTGTCTCTTGGATACAGTAGAGTCCTTTGGAATAGCATTTGTAAGTGTCCTGTCTCTGTGTGGTTAAAATTAGAATCATGTAGCATCTTACACTTTTCTTTTGCTGATTAGCAGCACACCAAAGTAAAGATAAAAAGATGTGCCATGTAATCTTTGAGCTAGCATTCTTCCATTCAGACTCAAGCAGACTTCCTTTTTCAAGAAAGAAAGTAGTCAAAATTAGATCCCTTGATCTAGTCAGGCCACTTCTTCATTCTGCAATTTTTTCTCCCTCCAAATGTTTTTGAACCAAGGTGAGTTTATCTCCTTTTGCCTTCCTTTGCTAGTCCTGGAGGCCTAAAGCCTCTGCTGGGACTTGTGCAGCAAGTTTGGATGACTGATTCCACAGACTGTTTTGATCAACTTAGTATTTGTAAATTTCATAACAGAAACTGATGGACTAACCTCTTCCATCCCATCGTGACTGTAGTATAGCCCTGCCTGCGGCAGGCAGTCACTGAGTTTCGTTTTTCTTTTAGTGGAAAAATGACGGAAAAGTTTAGTGTATTACCTTTTTGATTTTGATTTTTGAACAATGACCAGAGTAATATCACATTGCTGTGATGTCACATATAGACCTGTAAGAGTTTATAGTCTAGAATAGACTGGTTTAATTTTTTTAGCCATTTAAAAATTATGTAATTTATGAATATTTCATTTTTTTTTGTTCCCTCAATCAAATGAGACATATGTTTGAAAAGTTTGCTTTGAAGTATTTATCTTTTTTCTTGAAAGGGATTTCATTTATAAGAAAAAAATTCCATATTCAATATTTTGTAGTAAAAAAAAAATCGAAAGGAGTTTTATTGTTTTAAATCAATAAAGGAGGAAGAAGAACATGATGAAGATGCTGATAGTGTAGATGATGAAGCTGCTAGTCATGAGAGATCACAAATAAAGGAACGCATTGCCAAGAAGTTGAAAATTGATACAAGTGAAAATGCTAAACAGCAACTTCAAGACGAAGAAACTAAGCCAGAAAAGAAAACAACTAGTCGCAGGTAAGGGTTATTTTATTTGTGTTTTTTGTCTTTAGATTGTTTTCAGTTAAAAATTTTCTGCCTAATTCCAGTTTTGCAGTTTTGATTGGTTAGTGTTAAAATAAAAATACTCACCCCCCAGCAACCTTCATCTCTAGAAGATGAGATTGCCTCTTGCTTTCTCATTTCTCAGTTTTGTTTGGTAGTTTGAACCAAACAGGTAAGTTACATTTTGTTACACTCAACACTTTCTCATACCTTCTGTGGGAGTTTTATTTTTCCCTGTGAGTCGGAAATGTAGTGTATTTGTATGTATTTGTCATGCTTTACATTGTCTTTCTACTCAGTTGTAAGATTGAGTTTTGTAACTTCTTTATCTGTGGTAACACTTAGTAGTTGTCCATGACTGAGATTGTCAGAAAGGAAAGGCTTCCGAGACATCCAGTGAGGTCTGGTTTAAGGCAGTAGTCATTCCTGCAGTGTATCAATTTTTTAGCACTGCAGTTGATACATCAGTTTTTCTTTACAGAAATAAAAGTATGGATTCCTGTCATGTAGTTCAACAATGCCAGTCTTGGTGAACATCTGTAGCGATTAGCACACAATTTTCATTGAGTTGTTTTCTTGGAAATTTCTGCAGCATAATGTTGATATTGCATAAAAGCACTCATCATGTATGCAAGTGATGAGTAGTGGATCTGATGTCAAGCCTACTAGGAATTATTCAGTATTTCAATAAATATGGACTCCAGGAGTTACTGAAAAATTAAGACCTTGCAGTTAAAAAGTTAAATGTGTAAGTTTACTTATTCAGTGAAACTTACTGGGAGATAGAGGGAGGAAATATGAGAAGGTCAGTTTAGATTTTTTACTCTTAACTCTACACAATAGCTCTAGAATGGAACTTAAGTGGGAAATTCAGTGTCCTTTTCTACATCTTCTCCACTATTGATTTGAATCTAAGAATCATGCCAGGTACAGTCCAGAAGCCTTTGTAATTTGAGCAGATCTGAATTGCTTCCATTCAGTTCTTTCTCAGGTCTAGATGATGTTACTTCTGAAGTTCCCTATTTTTGTTTGCTGAAGAGAGAACACAGTGCACTTAATAGCTGGAGACACATAAGCAAGAGCATTTAATATCAAAGACCCAGCACAATAACAGAGATACAGTAAACAAAGTCTGTAATTTAGATGGGCATTAATTTTTCCTGTCATATGATTTAATTAGAGGAAAGAAAACCAACTTTCATACTTTGTCAAGCTTTATGGAGTCAGCAAAATCTCTGTGATCAGATGTTAAACTGATGTTAATCCATTTCTTTTAGAACTGTACATAAATCTGATCTCTTTGTAGAATCATGTTATGTACTCCAGCTTAAAACTCCAATTTGTGAGCATTGGTTTGTTTTTTGTTTTGTTTTTTTTTTCTCTCTATAAGAGCATGTAAGTCACAGTACATGAAATAGTGTCATGATTTTATGGCTATGTTAGATCTAACTGGGTAATTTTTCAAAGAACATATACAAGACATCTTGTAAAAACCTATCTACTGGTTTTCCTTCAAAGTTGTGCTGTTTGCTGCTTTTGGAATTTGCAGTTGTACTATATCTGCTATAGACATCTGGTCCACAGGAAGTGTACTGAGATCAAATGAGTATGATGGATAACTTTGATCCCAAAATTTGGTTCCTAGTCATGTAGTTGATATTGATGTATAATCCCACTGATAAATTACATGAATATTTATCTAGTGTCAACTAAAATGGCTTTGTGTCAGTGTGTCGGACAAGAATACATGGGGGTAGTTTTCTGTCTCAATGCAGAAATGTTGGGCTGAAAGTTTTCTGATGGAAGAAAGAAGTAGTTCCTCGTTTTCAATACTCTTGCCTTCAGTTATTGATTAGTCTTGCACCCTAATAATGTTTGTGATAATACCCATAATATTCCCCAATACAGAATAAGTATTGTAAACTTCTCAGATAGAATGAACTGGTTTTGATCGTGAACATTGAAGAAATACGGGTTAGCATTACATAGCCATATCAGATAATGGAGGCAAGGATTCAAAAATTGGAAAGAAATCCAAGAAAAAGACCTGCTTGTCTCTTCAGCCACCTGCAGACCAATCAAGTTTAGCAGTCTCTGGGGTTTTACAGGGCTGACTGCTGGAAACTAAGTTGCCTAAGGTGTAATAGCAAGTTTGTAGTGTGAAGGGAACACAAAGCTAGAGGATACCCTTAGGAATGAGCTAGTGCCCAAGCTTGTGTGATGTTTTATCTTATTTTCAGAGACATTTGTATAATCAATCTGTAAGTTGCTGGCACTTTTTGTGGTTATCCTGCTCTTCCAAGGTAGCAATAGTAGTAGTATTATAGCCAAATCAGTTATCTTAATTCAGAAGGGGCTTTTATGGGATGCATTTTTAGCAGTTGGGAGCTAAAGCCTTGAGAGACACTGCTTAGTATCACAAATAACATAAATTATTAGACTTACTGTTTTCCAAATAATAATCTGGCATCCTCTGGCATGAAAATCAAAGGCATGATATTGTTTGTTATAAATAAAGTGTTAGTAAATTTGAGGTCTGATGAGATAAAGTAAGATATACAATATCAAGTTTCATTGTCTGAAATAGTGACTATTCTCCAAGTGTACTGGAGATGATAGATAACATACTCATGGGTGTTCACTACGCACTGTAGTCGAATCAGAGGCAGAGATCTGGGAGGTGCAAATATCAAACAAAAAGTTGGATCAACCATACATACATAGCTTGAGGGTAATGTTTACTAACATATCAGTGGGCCAAGAAACATCTGATATCTATCAAAATTGTTCATCTAGTCAGATATTTAAATGTGCTAATAGAGTAACTGAGCTTCTAAGAATAGTTTTTTCAGAGTACTGTCTTTAATATGCATGACTTTTTCTACAAATCTGCATTCACTTATATCAGTCCTGTTTCTTTTAATACAAATGCATTTGTGGAGTCAGAAGGTTGCACATCTGTTTCAGAGAAACAATATGGAAACAATAGACACCTTCTCAAACTCATGGTACTGAGATCCAATACTATTTGTAAATGCAATCATACCTGAAATGTTCAAATGGTGAAGTTAATTTTAGTTGTTTCAGTATGCATTTTAACCTTTTGTGTATGTTTTAAAAACCAATTTGGTACACTTTAAAATTTTATATGAGATAAGAAACCTCAAGAAAAAGGATTTCCCATTTATTCTGGCAAGTTGTTAGAGAAATTCCACAGATCTCTTGTTTCTCTATTAGAAAGGTTAAATGTAAATTTCAAAGTATTGAACAGCTGTTTAAATGAAGGAATGTAGAGAGATAGAAGTGTTTGCCATTATTGCAAGAGTAATCAAATTTATCAGCATTGCATCAAGTTTGTAAAATGGCAGTGTCTTAAAATGATCATCTGAAGGCTTCAGAATAAATAGTCCTAGTTTCGTAATTAAAAATACTTTCTTTTTTACAATTCTTTTCATCCTGTAGGTGGAGCTTGGGTGCTATACATTTCTGGTTACCAGCTTTTAAAGTTTTCAGTGCTTCTTGTTTGCAAGACATGCAGTGTTTAGTGAAGTACAGCTCACTGTACAGTTTTTCACTGTACAGTCAACAATTTCATTTGAATCCTTATAATGGAAGTGTTATTAAATAACAATGTGGAATAGGTGCCTGGAATAGCTAAATTACTAAGGAAGGGAAACTGTCTTTTTTTTGAGTAGTTAACATTACTTGAATTTAACTCTGTGTTTCCTGTTGTATATTTTTCCCTTAATAATCCTGTAATTTGCAGTTGAACTAAGTTATCACATTTTTTTTTAAGTTGTTACTCCTTAGACTTACTTTTTAATTAAAAGAGAAGATGAAATAACTTGGACAAATAACTTGCATCTCCACAAGTCCTTTCATCTTCTAGGCACAATAGTAATAAAAATAGTTAATAGTGGTAGGCAGGAATTCAAGTTCATGCTCAGTCCACTTCAGACCAACCAGTAAAAATTGCCTATAGTTAAGACACTATAATATTTTCTTAGCATCTGAATAAAGACTGATACACTGAGCATGCAAATTTGCTTTGCTCTAGTGCTCTTCTAGTACAGTGATGTGAAAAAGCCAAAGGTAATTTTATGTGATCACGTGGAAGTTTTTTTTTAAAAGACTTTTAAATCAAAACTTCTTTTTATGTATCTGCAGTTGTTGTAAAAAAATGAGTTGGGTATTTTGTATTCATAAATTAATACTATTTTTTTAGAATGTGTTATTTTAGATGTATTTACTGTGCACTTGTTGTCTTGTGCTTATAATGCAGGCATTATAGTGAAAAGTAGTAAAAATAATTTTGAAGACTCAGATAATTCTGCAGTGGAAGAATTCTTGTCATTCTTGTAATAGCTAAAAATCTGTAACACTGGAAGAATTCTTTAGTTGTTGAAAATCTGTAAATTCTTTGTTATTTTTAAAATGACTTTCTGTGCATTTACAGAATGCATTCAAGGGGACTGGGACTGATGTCATACAAATCTGCTGACTATAATCCTCATTGCAAGTGGCTGATGTCATTGCAACGCTGCTATATGTAATCTTTCAAACACTGTGAAAATCCTCTGACTGGAAGAGGCTGCAGATGGTGCACCCATTTTTACAAAAGGCAGTCACCATAGGGAAGATTCAGTTATCCTCACCTTGGTCCATGGGCAAATCACAGTGTAGGTCCTCCTGGAAGCTACTTCTGGGCAAGTGAAGGAGGAAAAAAGTGATTGGAAGTAGTCAGCACAGATTTAACAAAAGCAAGATGAGAGAGCAGTGGATATCATTGGGTTTGAGCATAGGGCTAGAGTAGATGAGTTTCTGAGTTTCCTTCTCACCCGAATTCTTCAGTGATCTGATTTTTTTTTTTATTTTTTTTATTTTATTCTCCACTCCAGCCCCCTTAGAGTCTGCTGAAGTCTGGAAAAAATAAGTCCAGCAGCTCTTTAGTAATTTTGATTTTTTGTAATTATATGTATATGTATTTAGGTATTTTATTTATGCTTCTACTTACTTAAACTTGATGCAGTATCTCATCTTGCATTTAGGAAGCTACTTTTTTGTGAATGTTGGTTGTTTATAAGTATAGCTATATGATGTCAATACCATTTATTTAGAGCTACCTATTTTTTTGGGAGTGTGAAGTTTTATCTGTTTCTATATAGAATTATGGTATTATTTCTTCACATTAACTACTGTTTCAAATTTATTAGCTGCACTTTTAATCCTACTAACATTTTCTTAAACCAATATAATTTACTGTAAGGCCTGTCCAACAGCAGTTTGTCTCCTGATTTTTTAGTGTACTACCAGAAAATATTCATTGTACATTAGTAAGATTGGCTTTTGAGTTTCTGAATAGAAATTCTCTTTGCAACTGACTTTAAACTTCACTATACCTAGAGAACTGCTGCTGTTTTCCTACAGCAAATTCAGGTGATCTCTTAACAGTGTTTTAAGCCAAAGGAGACCATTAGATAAACTGTGTCTCTCATGCCATAATTTACTGCCACTTACCCCTTTACTGAACTTACTGTTTGGCTACAGCTGAACAGGGAAGGCATTCAAACATAATTTGTAGATATCAAGAAAGTGTAGTCTGGTTGGTATTTAGTCAGTGAGTGTAGTCTATTCCAGTATTTAGATAATTACTCGTAACAATACCTCATCCAGTTTTACGTTTTAATTTGTCAGGGTTCAACTTGTAGCCAATTAATTCTTTTTTGCTGTGCATTTTTCTGAAATTCACTGCAGTATACTGTATTTCCTCTTACTTCAAATACTTAAATTCTAATTGAATCCTTTTGATAAACTGTAAATGTTTTTTCAGTCTTTCACAGTGAGACATTTTTTCCAGTCCTCAAATCACTTTATGGCTTTTTTTTTTTTTAGCTTCTCCATTTTTTCACCATTCTTTAAAGCACTTTTATTATTAGTCTCTTACTAGCCTTAATAGTGCTGTATACAGAGAGCAGCAACTTTTTGTATTCTTACTTCCACCTACCTGTTCATTCATGGATTGACCACATCAGCCCTTCTTCCTGGTATTCCGCTGATATGCTTATGTTGCTGGGGTTTTCCAGATTCATTTCAGTCATCACTTTCTGAGAGCTAGTTTCTCATTTTGTACACTTATTCTGTTTTTTACTTCCTAAATGTTTGCAATTAGATGTCTTTGGCTTTTATTTTATTTAGCAAGCCCAGGTTGCTTGGTAGTTCTGATAGGAGAATTTGCTACTCTTATGATTTGTGTGATTGAGTACTAATGTATTTAGTATGAGTTCCCTGGAGTGAATAGATACATTTCTAGTCATTGGTTAATATTTCACTGACAACTGTTTTAACCAGTAACTTTGCACCTTAATTCTTGAAGACAGTTTTTCCTCATGTTTTGTGTTGCCGATTTTTTTTCAGTACTTCCTTACATGTAAGTACTAGAAAGCAAGTTTTCCTGGCTTATTTGAGTTGCCTCTAAAATTAGCCACATTAGCAAGCAGTCAGGAACTCATCCTGACTTCTACTAAGAAACTTCCCAATAGGATTATGTCAATGTTAATATGCTATCTGATGCCTCTTGGATTTTTCTGTGGGAAAGTTTTACTGGATTATTGTATTCTAACTTGATTCAAGAAGTACCTTTTTGTGTGTATGTAATACAGTACAAGATGTTTTTAAAAAGATACGCTGAAATAAAATCAATGTAGAAGTCATTTAGCTGTTGAGATGAGCACATGTAAACTGGTTAGTTTTCAATTTTGGATATGTAATGAAACTAGTAACTTTCACTGCAGTTCATTCTGTTACAGACAAACCTATTGCTTTTCTGTCATGACCCCTTAACTTTGCATTCAGAAGTCTTTGCTGAAGTCCAAAAAGTGCCAGGTTTTAAAATAATGAAAAACATCTGTTAGATACTAAAATAATAGGAGAAAAAAACCTGTCAAGTTTATATCACTAGATATACTGTACTGCTGCAAAACATTATTGCATCAGATTGCTTTGACAGTTACAATTTCTCCTGCTCTTGTATTTTTTCATTTGGTTTTATATGTTACTATGCTGCCTACATTTTGAATTTCATTTTCCTGGAAGTTTTGGTTTCTTACATATGAGTGGTGCAGCTGGAGGGAGGGGGTGCCATACAGTGGGACCTTGACAGGCTTGAGAGGTGGACCTGTGAACCTCACAGAATAACAGAATGTTAAGGGTTGGAAGGGACCTTAAAGATCATCTAAGTCCCATCCCTCCCTGCCATGGGCAGGGATATCTCCCTCTAGACCAAGCTGCTCAAGGCCTTGAATACTGCCAGGACTGGGGCATGCACAGCCTCCCTGGGCAGCCTATTCCTGTATCTCACCACGCCCACAGTAGAGCTTCTTTATATACAGCCTGAATTTTCCCTCTTTCAATTTTTACTCAAATTGAAACTCCGTGTACTCATGAAGTTAATAAGGCCTTTCAAAACTGTAAATATTTGACTTCCACATATTTGTAATTTAGAAACTGAATTTTTTGTTTGTCTTTTAAGGGTTCTTAAGCTTCTGTGAAGGTGTCTTTATTCACTAAACATCCCCAGAAAAAAAGTTAGATATTTTTAAGGTGCCTTGCGTGATCTAAACCATGGCTGATGTTAAACTAGAAAATCACACACACACAAACTCACTATAGATGTAATAGGAGAAAGGAAGAGAATTAGTGCTAGATATTTCAAGAGTGTCTGAAAGAAGGGAGATGGTTTCAGAGTATTTTGGTTGCTATTGATACCCTAACTTTGTAATTGTATCAAACACAGAGTCACCCACAGGCCATGTATTGTCTTACAGTCATGTCCAATATTTATTTTGATAGGCTTCCACATCAATTTATGTGAATTTTGTATGCTTTGAGTGTCCTGTCATAGCATATAAATTCAATAAGTATTTGAAACCAAATTACTGTTTTATAAACTGCCATTTATCCACAGTCATATGGAAATGGCTTGCTTCTGCAAATGTTTACATGACTCAATGATTCCAGTGAAACTATTAATATAAGTAAAAATTCACAAATAAGCCTGAGAACCAGTGAAGTTCCTTTTGACTGGAATTTGACAATCCTAGTGTGGCATGAAGGATAAAGGGGAGGAAGGAATATTTTGGCTAAAGAGACAGAAAAAGTCCTTACCCTTGGGATTGAGTAACATTTCTTTTCCATAAGGCTGTCTCAAGAGATTGTTGTCTTCTGTTCCTGTCCACTTGGCCTCCTTTTCTGGCCAATTTTTACTCAACTAGGGTGTTACAGTTGCTTGTGAAGTTCCTTGTAAAACGGATTGCTTATACAACCCCAGTAAATCAAATAAAAAAAAAAAAAGTTAGCTACAAAATCAGGGCCAGAAGTAAACTGTCATAAGCAAGTGACTTTTAAGCAAGTTTTAGTACTGTAGAAAGTGTGCATGACCTTCTATCCACAGCATTCTGTATAAAAGATACCAATCCTACAGTGAAATAGGACCAGCCACTTGCTGGGACTAGAACCTTTAATGGTACTTTTGTTTTAATCCTTATATGTTTTATCAAATAATTTGGTTATTAGCTGGGGTTTTTTTCTCGTATTTTCCACTAATATCATAGCACTAATGCTTTTAAAGTGCACTGAATTGATATTTTCTTTTGCTTTACATACTTCTTTTCCTCAATGCATGAGGGATCACTCCATTCTATTTTTCGTGAAGGATAGCAATAATAATGGATTTAGCTAGTTGTAATATTTTATATTTTATCAATTTTTGTTTAATACTATTCATAAGTTACTTTTTGACGGATGAGGTTCTCTATTTAATTGTCTCAGAAAATGAAAACAACTTTTCCCTTGGTAAAAATGAATTCTTGAGTTACCTGTAAGTTTAAGAGGCGAGTTTGTTTCTTTTTATTTGCATTTTTATATTTTGTTCAAGAAATTCAATATTTCTGACATGTATCACTGACATACGGAAAGATTGCTACAGAATTGTTTTTAGAAATACTTTAATTTTCTGAATAAGACTATTTACTTAGTGCTAAGGATTGCATGATTCAATTATTCATTTCGAAATAATGTAGATTTTTCTGTCTTCTTTACCTTAATAACATTCATTGTGAAGAAAAAATAGTCCCAGGCATACTCTTTGTAGAGTTAATGATTGGCAGTAACTTAAAAGCAGACTATAGTATGTTAAACACAAACCCAGATTGTTTGGGCACAAAACCCAGAATCCCAGCACTAAGATTTTTCTTGGCTAAGCATCAAAGCATGTTAATAGGTATAGTGTTAGCCTGGGACAAAGACAGGATTGTTACTGTGGTATATTTCATCCTGCTGCTACTTGGCAAGACTTGGTGTATTTTTAGTGAAGTTTGTGTGTGCATTTGTCTAGTCACCTGGAAAAAAGGATGCGTAGATGACCCGTGAAAATGCAGTTAGCGTGATGGAAGGTGAGAACGTGTAATCCCTATTATACAGTGAACTGTTAGCACTACATTGTGGGTAAGATACCATTTCAAAGAGCTGGAGTGTTCTCGGTTGTTCAGCTTCACATGTGATTTCTTTCTTTCTTGTAACGTAACAAGACGGATTTAGCAGTGGTATAGCCATGTACTTTTTAACTGCTAAATGTTCATGCTTCATTTGCTTTCTTTGTTTCAACAGAATTGAGTAGCATGGGAAGAGACGTTTTGAGGTTTCTCTTTCTGTTATAGAATACATTTTTTGTAAATATGAGCGGTCCATCTTAAAGCGGTACTGTAGTGAAGGGTGACTGCTGTATGTTCAGACATTTTCTTTAAATATCACAAACTATCTCATAATTCAATATTATTTTTGCATGCCTTACTGCATAGCCAAATATGTAGAAAGTATTCTTAATATAGTGTAGGACAAGTGATGTTATCAGATTCTGGTTGTGAAATTCAGTTATTGCCTAAAAACTTGCTGTCTTATATTTTTGATAGTTATTGGTTAATAGTAGCAGTTGACAGATTGGTAATAATGAAACAAAATAAAGCACAAACTGTGAGCAGAATCACAGAATGGGTAAGGTTGGAGGAGAGCAGTGATTCCATCTGGTCCATCCTCCTTGCTCAAACAGGGTGATCCTAGAGCACTTTCAACAAATGTCTCCTCACTAGATTTTTATAACAGTTGTAAACATGAAAAACAATCTATTTTAGATGTTTTAACAGAAATGTGTTACCTGAAAATTATCATCATAAGCAATTGTATTGATTATTTCTGCAAAAATTCTAAGTTGATCAAGATTATGAATAGAATTTACGTTACCAGTAATAAAGAAAACTCAACTGCAATCCTTATAAGGGTATATTTGCTTTTAATGAGAAGAAGCTGTTTATCTAATGAAAATGGGAAACATCCCAAAAGCCTAGACTATGAGATGATAACGCAGAAAAGGCTACTAGTGTTTTACCTAAAAGAGCACACAAGACTCTCTTGAGTTCTTTTATCTCACTCTCATCGTTTGATGGAAAAGATGCCATTTTAATGTCGAGATTTTTGCTGAAATACACCCCACTAAAATTTTCTCTGGTAACTGCCTTTCTTCTTAAATAAATAAAAATGCTGCTGCCTTTCAGTCTTTTGGCTCCTCTTAGAGCCACTAGACCCTTTTTCACTCATCTGCCAGCCTTTTTTTAGCATATCTTCATTTGTGAATTGTACCAAATCTCTCTTGGACTTTGATACGTCAAGTAGATAGAACATTAACCTTCTTTAGTGGCATTTTACTGTTTTCCCCGTTCCTTGTTGTGTGAAGACTTGGTCAGAAATTATGCTATATTTTCTTCCTTCACACAAGATGATTTCATAATCTCTTTTCTTTATGTCCACAAGTAGTAGAAATAATTTTTCATGATTCTAAGATAGTGGTTCTGTTATTTTTGCTCAAGAACACTATATCAATGTCAGGCACATAATTACCTGAGAGACATTTTCTCATTATAAATAATGATATAATACTACTGTTTATCCTTCTTTCACCCCCTGCAACTCTTTATTTTTTCTTTCCATTTTATTCACAACCAGTGTTCACCATTGCTCAAAAATCTCTTTAAACATGTTTTAAAAACACTTTGAAGCAAACTGCCCTGTTGCTGTTTCTGTTCTGCTGCTTATTTTTAGTTGATTTTCTTTCTGTTTTGGGATAACTCAAGAAGACAGAAAAATGTCATCTTCAGATGTCATAACCAGCTTTCTCAGAGAATGGAAAGAGCTATTGAATCTACCTTTTTTTTTTTCTTTTTTCCTCCCCTCTATATTGTGAGTGCCTTTTCTTTTTTTAGGGTTTAATCCCTAACATTAAAAAAATCTAGAGTTGTGTGGGGTTTTCTTTATATGCTCAAAGATAAATGTCTGTATAATTTTCACTGTGTCTGTTGTCATAAGTAAATGAATAATGGTTATTTAACAATCAGTTTTCTATGTAAAAATATTTTTACATTGTTGAAGTATCTGAGGCCAAGTTAAGATTTTTTTTTTCTGTTTTGTACCATTTTTTTATTCAGGCTTTTGGCAGCAAATTGCAAGTAACTAGCTAAACCCTTTACTTTGCCCAGCTGTTCACTCTTTGTATTTCCACAAAGCCTGAATATAAAATTAAAGCTACTGGTAAAATCAAAGTATCAAGGCCAAATATCATATGTTTGTGGCATCTTTTTAAATCACATTTTAATTAGAAACTAATGTGGGGTTTGTTGTATTCTAGTCTGTTGAAAGTTGAAAGTAGGCCTGTCTATGAATGAGCACCTAACAAAAAACTGATTGGTGAATTCATGTAGTTTCTTCTTATTCTTCTGGAGAATACCATGACATAATGGTCTTTGTCCCAAGCTACCTTCACTAATAGCTAGGCCAGGTACTGCCATTTTCTGTAGAGCATGGCATTTTGTAGAGACTGCCTTTATTACCAAGAAGGTGTAAAAGGTTTGGACTAAGGCTATGGGATGTCTGTCCATTCAGCTTGTTACTCACAGGGATATTGGCATATTAGGTATCTGATTTGAAGGAAGACCTCCAGTAAAACAGGTACTACTATTAATGGGCTGTGGGAACAGCAGTTCGAAATACACAATGCCTTGGAGCTGGGCTCTAGCATATGAATTTTCATTTTACAATTTGCTTCTTTCTCTCCAGAAAGGGAAGGTTCTCATCTCAGAGCTCAGGCAATTAGTGGCACTACCCCTTTACTGTCCAATAAATTAGGGGGATTGCTTTGAGACATCAAAGAGATAGAGGTCATAAAAGTGAGCACAGGAGAATAATACAGAGTGCTGCATTATTCTTGTCTGCCCATTTCTAGCTAAGGAACATTACAAAAGAAAGATGTATTGCTGCGAGAATAGGTGAGAAGTCAGACTTCTTGTAGATGTTTGTCCCTTGCTACAGAAATGTGGCTTAACTCCCTGCAAAGAGATCTCAGTTTTAAAAGTTGTATAAATTGTGTTACAGCAATGTAGAGTGAAAATTTTAAAATCCTGACCACTCTGTCAAGTAACATATGAAAACAGCTTGTGTGTTCTTGAACATGTTCTTAGAGAGGTGGAATTGACTGTTTTGTTCCACACGGTGGTGTGTGGAGTCAGTGTGGCTTATTGAGTCTTCTGCAACATCTAGCCTGCACCCACCTGTTTCACCATGGGACTTGTAACCCTCCAGAGTGGAGGGGTTTTATTCGATCGTACTGAGCCAAAATAGGATTTATATACTTACCTGGGGAAAGGAGGGTGGGGAGACAATTAACAAAACCAACCAAACAAACAAAAATTTAATTCCTTTTTTTTTTTTAAAAAAAAAGATAATATAAGAAAAACATACTGAACATAAAAATGGGATTCTTATCACCATTATCATTATCATTAGTTTTCATTTTTGCTCACTGCGTACTTGAAAAATCTGTGATACTCTCAGTAAAAGGGTTAATGCTCATTGTTTGACAACTTCCCAATCTGGAGAACAGCAAAGCATACCATAGTCACAGTTGGATAATTTCACAATAAAATCACTTTTTAATGAGAAGTATATCAGCAGTACAGACCTTTTGAAGTTCTTATTAAGTTTGGCCATACTGAGCTCATTGATGGAAAAGCATTATTTGCTGAACAAGCCTCATGCTTAAGACTGGAAGCCACTATTACGTCATTTTTTGGTTAATTGGCTGCACCTGTCACTTGTTAACAGCTCTAATCCAATAGTCTTTGAACTACATGTGCAAAGGTCAGCAGGAGCAGGAGCGAGTCTGGTGCACTGTGAAACGTTGCTAGAGATAATGTTAGTTTGGCAACCTGTAGTGCTTGTTAAATTCAAATTGCCACTTTTCAACTACTGACATGAGCTTCACAAAATGAGAATATTGCAGATAACTAGAAAATAAAGTCCATGGTTCTTTTCCTTCCAGGCAATGCTTAGTTAAGAACACAGGGTTTTTTTAAGGATGTATTAATTTATAATTAATTAATTAATTTTTAAGAATATATTAATGGGTTTCTCCCTTGTAGTGAAAAATTCTTTAGAATTTTCTTCTAAAAGCTGGAGTTTGTTCTGTTTTTTAAAGTATGAATATAAAACTAATATGAAGCCAGTGAAAATATATCTAGATATCTATAGATACACATGCACACAAATGTACTATTGGTATTTAGATGTCCTTTCCATGTCATAGAGTTTGGGTCCTCAGCAGTCTCAGGTACTTGTCATTGTGATGCCTTTTATCCTATAATCATATCCAGGGAGATTGAGTTTTCAGTACAATTATTATGTATGAGTAATTATCTTGGTGCTATTTATATACAAAAACTATCTTTAACTTTAGTGTGCTTTTCATCTAGTTAAATAGTTTGAGTCCTGCAATACATCTTGAAAATACTCACTTTTTCAATGTATATTGATATTGTATCTGAATTTTGAAAGTACATCCGAGTCTTTTGGGCAGTAAAATTTGACTTGTGCTTTGCTTTTTCTATACATTTTATAGTAAGCAAGTTGCTAAATTTGTTAAACAATTTGAATAAGTTTACTTAACTGAATCTCTTGTAACATTCTCTATGAAATAGGAATGTTCCTGCTAAAAGTTATGATGGCATAGAATCATAAAATGGCTTGGGTTGGAACAGACTTTTAAAGGTCATCCTAGTCAAACACTCTTGCAATGGACAGGGATATCTTCCACTAGATCATTTGCTCAGAGCCCTGTTCAACTTGACCTTGAATGAGCCCCAGGGATGGGACATCCACCACTTTTCTGGGCAACCTGTTTCAGTGTTTCACCACCCTCATTGTAAAAAATATCTTCCCTATATCTGGTCTGAATCTACCTTCTTTTAGTTTAAAACCACTACCCCTATCACAACAGGTCCGGCCACTGTCCCTATCTTTCCTATATGCCCCCATTTAGCATTTAAAGGCCACAATAAGTTTACCCCAGAGCCTTCTCTTCTCTAGGCTGAACAACCCCAACTCTCTCAGTGTTTCCTTATTGTAGTTCCAATCCTCTGATCATCTTTGTGGGCCTCTTCTGGACCTGTTCCGCATAGGCCAACAGGTCCATGTGTTTCCTGTGCTGAGGACTTAAGAGCTGGATGCAGCAGTCCAGGTGGGGTCTCACGAGAGCAGAGGGGCAGAATCGCCTCCTTCAACCTGCTGGCCACGCTGCTTTTTTGCAGCCTAGGATACAATTGGCTTTCTGGGCTGCCATTACAGGTTGCTGAATCACATCCCCTGGATCACATGAAAATGTGATCCAGCTTTCAGATTGTTTCATAGGTGCTTTATGTGTGTTCATTTTTTTTCTTAAAATTCAACACTGAGCAATTTGCTGTTCATTCACAGTAGCCTGAGACAAATAGTTATACCAAACTATTTCTTAGGCATGTTCAGGTATGGTAGCTGTCGAAACTACAAAATAAGGTATCTGAAACTAGCCATTTTGTTAAAATGTCCAAAGAAAAGTAGATCACTTCAGCCATCTAAAATGTGAATTTATCTATCAGAGTTATATATTTGAAGTCAAAGTTATGAAGTTAAAGTTACCTGTCATCAACAAAATATGTTATTCTCATCTGCAAAAATAAGTGCTTAAATGAAAAATAAACCTTTATCGACTTCCAATAACTGGATTTCTTGTATCATGGTATCTCTTCTATTTCATAGTAAGGATAGTATCTTTATGATAATTATTTTTACAAAAAAAAATTTTACAACAAAATTACAAAAAGAATAATTTTGACAATAATCTTTAATTGGTTTAAAAGTTTAAAAATTGAATTAAAACCAAATTTTATTTTTAAAAACAAGTGAATGATCCAGTGAAAACAATTCTTTTAAATAAAGCTGTTGGGTTTTTTTAATACCACCTCTGCCCAGAAAAAAGGGTTGTAGTTGGTGTAATATTATCAGAATTTTAAAGCATTCTTAAGACACTGTCCCATACCCTTCCTATATAACTGAATTCAAGCCTCTTTGAAAAAAACCCCTATGCCTACCAAGAAAACAGTATTTGTATTACTTTCTGCATTAATCAAAATCCAGTGATACTTTTAAAGAACTATTAATATTAAAACTGTTACAATCTGATTTTAGTTTGGCCAATCTGTAACAAAAATTATCCAAATAAAATTACTGTCCTCAATAAGAGACAATTTTTTAGTGACAAAATATATATTCCTCTCCAGGTCAGTTTTATGGGCTGTTCCTGAAATCCCATCTGTAGTTTGTATGATCGGAAGTGTTTTCTGTGAAATTTCCAGTGGTCAGACAAAAGCAAATAGATTAACTTGTTCAAAGGCATAAAAATACTTCTATTTTGCATTTGCAAAATTTTATCTGTAGTCTGACCCTTGCAGATGTTATTATTATAAGGTTATTGCAAGGCTTTAGGCTTGTAGCCATTTTCTGATGGGAAGTTTAAAGGATTAAGCAGCCGTTTTCAAAACTGTGTCATCAGTAAGGTTATAGAATATTGGTGAGAGAGAAATGCATTCATGGGTGTCTGTTTTCATTCAAGCACTTCCTCCACAAATTCACTACCCAGTAACCTTTAGGCTCGCTGTTGTTTTTTTCATTGACTGCTGAAATGGTATTGCAGGCTATTGGCAGAAAAGGATGGTTTTGAATGGTGGCTATTGTTCTAACAACATTAGAAGCCTCTGGCTAGAGGATCAGCAAGAATGCTTGCTAAGATAAAGTGACAATGTTGTCTCCTGTTCATGGGAATAACGTGCTGATAAACTATGACAGTACAAAAAGCCCGAAGAGCTGAGTGAGAAAAGCTGTATTAAATTTCATATATTTCTCAGCAGAATTCTTACTAGCCAATTCATCCACTAGTACCTATTAGGAAGTAGGAATGCTCAGTGCATCTTGCGCGATCAACCTTACATATTTCTTATTGCGTTTTATTTTTTGTTTATAAAATAATTCTTTAAACACTTAAAAACCATGAAGTTATGTTTCTGTCTTTCTACTCCCATGTTATTTTTTTGATGCCAGAACATTCAAGGCATTTTCTGATCTTTACAGGGTAAGGAGTTATGTAATGTTTATTAAATAAATGTATTTCCTCTGCACTTACTGAAATTCATATGCTAAAAGGCTAAGTAAGAAGTTCCTATTTTATACCTTCAAATCTTTGAGTAATTCTTACATTTAGGCCAACTGTAGATAAGCATTGGTGCTGTAATTGTTTGATCAGGCTCTGCTAGCATACTCCAAAGGATACTCAGCTTTATTTAAATCCATTTATAACAAGTATGATTCGTGATTCATATTATGTTATAGAAAAGCTATAATGCTCAAAAATATCTTCATTTTAAAATGTTCTGTTGTTCTTGAAACATTTTAGTAGGTACAGAAGTTTGAAATTCTCAGAGAGATATTCATCTTTAGTAATGTATGCTTTTGGAAATTTTATAACAAATGTTGAAAATGTTAACTTAGAATCATAGAATCATCTAGGTTGGAAAGACCGTTAGAATCATGAAGTTTAAACACAAACCTGACACTGCCAAATCCACCACTAAACAGTGTCCCTAAGTATCACATCTAGATGTCTTGTCAATAAATATAGTGATGCAGTACTGGCATGACATGAAAATTGAAGTTCTTAGGAAGACTGAAACATAATTCTTAAAGATGTGATTCATATATATTTGAAGAGGAAATTATGGAAAATATAATTTCCCCTTTTTCTGTCTTAAGTGATGTTTTGTATGTAAAGTCATCACTTTGTAATTATTGTTCTTTTCTATCCTTGTAAACTTTAAGTATATATTGTCCTGAAATTGGTGAAGTACAGGTGTTCCCTTTGTGGCAGAAAAGCTTTTTTTAACAGTGAAGTTGCTGTCACATGAAATGAAGAACAGTACTAATCTTTTACATTTTAAATTCCTGCTGTGGCTGTACATGCAGTTTCATAACATGTATTTGGTTATGATTTGAAACGCCACCAAGTTCATGGATTTTTCCTTATTTTGAGATCCAAATAACATGAATTGCAGTTTTTGTAAATGGAATGAAATTATCTGGTTTAGAGCACTTGCAGGTGAATGTGTTTTAGAGGTTCCATGGTTGCAAATATGCTGGATAGCTTACAGTCTTACCAGAATCTCAGGACCCAGTCTTAAAGTGCATGTTGCATTTTATTAAATACTGAGAATTGTTCAGAATTATATCTGAAGATTCAAGTCATTCTGTATGGTCACTCTCACTCTAGTAATAAATTGTTTTTTCTATCTTAACTTAAGCTCCTTTAAACTTATTTGAGCCTTGCCAATATTTTTTTTTTAATTTTTTTTTTATTTTATTTTCAAAAAATGAGTGCATCCACATGAGGAATAATACTTTCTTGTAGTAGTAGTGGTCAGTTGTAGACTAAGACCCTGTTCTGCACTTAATCTTTAAATCTCCTTTAGCTATGCAGAAGGAAGCTCTAATACCATCTTGGTTTGACTTTTAAGACTAAATTGAATGCAGTACTGAATAAAACATGTCTTCTCTCATTTATGTGACCAAAATGACATCACCCGTTCCTTCTTTGCTGAAAGAGATCTGTTCTGTGGCCCAAAGCTGAACACAGGATTTGAGATGTGGCCTTAATAGTGCCCAGTACAGGAGGACTGCACTCACTGCCCTGGTCCTGCTGGCCACACTTTTTAATACAGGCCAGGATGCCACTGGCCTTCTTGGCCACCTGAACACACTGCTGGCTCATGTTCAGCTGCTGTCAAACAGCACCCCCAGGTCCTTTTCCAACAAGCAGCTCTCCAGCTACTCTTCCCCCAGCTTGTAGCACTGCCTGGTGGTGTTGTGACCGAAGGGCAGGAGGTGGCACTTGGCCTTGTTCTACCTCTTATTGTTGGTCTCAGCCCACTGATCAAGCATGTCCAGATCCCTCTGCAGAGCTTTGCTGCCCTCAAGCAGGTCAGCATTCTCACCCAACTTGTCTGCAACCTTACTGAGGGTGCACTTGGTAGAATCATAGAATTATTTAGGTTGGAAAATAGCTGTAAGATCCTTGGGTCAGGCCATGAACTTAACATTGCCATGTTCACCACTAAGCCATGTCCCTGAGGACCACATCTACCCCCACTGGTGAGGGGTCTGGAGTACAGGTCTTATGAGGAGCAGCTAAAGGAGCTTGGGGGTGTTCAGCCTGGAGAAAAAATGGCTCAGGGTGCTTTCTATGACCACCTGAAAGGAGGATGTAGTGAGTGTCAGTCTCTTCTCCCACCTTACAAGGAATAAGACAAGAGAAAATAGCCGTAAGTTGCACCAGGGAAGGTTTAGACTGGTTATTAGGAAAAACTTCACCAATACAGCTGTCAAGCATTAGACCAGGCTGCCCAGGGAAGTAGTGGAGTCAGCATCCCTGATGATATTTAAAAGATGTGTAGATGTGGTGCTTAGGACGTGGTGTAGTGGTGAACTTGGCAGTTGCTGGGTTAACAATTGGACTCAANCAAGCAGCTCTCCAGCTACTCTTCCCCCAGCTTGTAGCACTGCCTGGTGGTGTTGTGACCGAAGGGCAGGAGGTGGCACTTGGCCTTGTTCTACCTCTTATTGTTGGTCTCAGCCCACTGATCAAGCATGTCCAGATCCCTCTGCAGAGCTTTGCTGCCCTCAAGCAGGTCAGCATTCTCACCCAACTTGTCTGCAACCTTACTGAGGGTGCACTTGGTAGAATCATAGAATTATTTAGGTTGGAAAATAGCTGTAAGATCCTTGGGTCAGGCCATGAACTTAACATTGCCATGTTCACCACTAAGCCATGTCCCTGAGGACCACATCTACCCCCACTGGTGAGGGGTCTGGAGTACAGGTCTTATGAGGAGCAGCTAAAGGAGCTTGGGGGTGTTCAGCCTGGAGAAAAAATGGCTCAGGGTGCTTTCTATGACCACCTGAAAGGAGGATGTAGTGAGTGTCAGTCTCTTCTCCCACCTTACAAGGAATAAGACAAGAGAAAATAGCCGTAAGTTGCACCAGGGAAGGTTTAGACTGGTTATTAGGAAAAACTTCACCAATACAGCTGTCAAGCATTAGACCAGGCTGCCCAGGGAAGTAGTGGAGTCAGCATCCCTGATGATATTTAAAAGATGTGTAGATGTGGTGCTTAGGACGTGGTGTAGTGGTGAACTTGGCAGTTGCTGGGTTAACAATTGGACTCAATGATCTTGACAGCCCATTGTAGCGTAAACAATTCTATAATTCTATTATCTGCCCAGAGAACCTCTCAAAAACAGCAGTTATGGGTGCTCTAACCTGTTTTTCACAAATCTGTAGGTTCTTGCATTGCCAGAGAAGACTTAGAGTTACGAAAACCTTTGCATATCAGCTGAAATTCTTTATATGAATTATCATCTGCAAGGACAGGGTTGATCATTTTAAGCTTTGCTCAGTAATACATGCTGTCTACACCGATCAAAATTTTTGTCATAGGTAGACTTCATTTCCCTCTTGGCTAAAAGATCTGGTGTCATACCATGGGGTCATTCTGGTAGATTTTTGTCCTATAGTTTCCAAGTCCTTTTCTCCTGTTTTTTAAGTATGTTCCCTTGCAGTTTCTTTTCATGCTTAATTTCAGCCACAGTTATATTAGTTTACTGTTTGAAGCCTTGTAGGTGCCAGGGAAAGAAAAAGCTCATATTCAAAATGGGTACTTATGGCGGACTGTTGTTGTGTGTGTTAAGGAGCTCTCAACAGAAGTGAAAGTTTTAGCTGCTGGAGTTGATATTTCACAGTATAACAATGTATTTTATATCTTAAGATCGCTTTCTACAGTCTGTCCTTCTTCTCATAGATCAGCCAAGAAATACATATTTTGTGGCAGCATTGATGTAAGGAGTGAAAAATTCTTATTCCTGCATTCTGTGAAATCTAAAATTTCAAGAAATAGGTTTTCTGTTGTCCAAAAAGTGCTTGGACAGCACTCTCAGGCACATGGCATCATTCTTGGGGTTGTCCTGAGCATGGCCAGGAGTTGGACTTTGATGATCATTGTGGTACCCTTCCAACTCAAGATGTTCTATGATTTTATGATTCTATTGACAGAAGAGATCATCTATATTTAATGAAAAAGAGAAGATTTTTTTTTAAATAAGCTTTTTTTTTCCCACCGTTAAAATTAAGTGGTAGAAGATACCCAATTAAGGGGACTTCCCAATAGCACAAATTCATTCTAATAAGTGATTATCACATGTATTTCTTATCTCTGAGTCTCATGGCTGCATGCTAAAGGGTATGTTCTCTCAATGTAGGTACACAGAGGCAGAACAGAAAACAAATTTGGCAAAAGCCATAAACTACCTTAGTCATGATGAGTATTTAAAGTATGACCTAAAACCCTGAAAATAGAGAGGTGACTGGATTACTTATTGAAAAGTAAAATTTATTTGGCAATCCCAAATAATCAGCAGCTTTGCAGTTTTGCAGACAGGTTTTACTTACTCTCTTTCCCCTATAACCTCAGCTCCTGCCTCTGCATTTTTACTATTTACTGTGCACACTTCTTCCAGCCTTCATCAGAATACCACTGACTTGTTTCACTTTCCTGTAAGAAAGTTACCTGAGGAAAAGCCATTAAAAGTATGATTTTGAAAAAGGAGTAAGACTGCCTAAACTAGATGTCATGATAGAGAATGGAAGAGCAAATTAGAAGGGAACAGTAGTGCAATACCTTCTGTTTTCAGTGTCAGCAGATTATTAAATCAGCTGGATTGTTCATGAGAACTTCATCTATGCATACTGGTAAATCTCAAACAGTTTCCATGGAACTTCACAGTATTAGTTTCCAGCTATCAAATTGTATTAAAGCAAGTTCAGTATTTTCCTTTTTTTTGATCTTTACCTTTCCATTAAATCTTGGTTACTTACAGGTAGACTTGTTACTTAACTGACTATGAGAAGTTTGGACTTTTGATAATATTTTTTGAAAAAACATTATGAAATCCTTTGATTTATATAGAATTGGTACTATTGCAGCACTCACCCTAGAAAAGCTAAGGTATTTTGGTGCAGGAACCCCTAACTTAAGATCATACATGTAGTCGTCTCTCCCTACTCTGTCTGCCAGTCTTGCAGTAGTAAGAGATAATAGTATTAAATTATTTTAAAACTTATTTATTTATTGCCATTAGAATTTAGCAATTAAGAATACTTATAAGAATCTGAGGCCTTTCATTCTCTTGCAGCATGTTGCCAATAACAGTTTTCTACTTCAGTATGAAAGAAAGAGTACAACAGTGAAGCTTGTATGGTCAGTGTTTTACCATTTCTTCCACTAGTACCATTTTTTCTATTGTGAGCAGAATAGCCTGATGCAGAACTACATGTTTCATCCTACTACCTCATTGGGAACTTACTGTAATTGATGAATCTGACATGCTGAATTCAAATACATCATCGGATGCTTTTTCTCGTTTAAATGTGTTTTCAAGGACTTACATGCTATTGTTTCTGCTTATGTTGTTAGGTTCAGGTGGATTCAAAATTAGTGGAAAAAGGAGGGATTTTTCTTAAGTTAATTTCCCTCTCCCTGAAAGTTTTTGAACAGAAGGCTAGAGAAATTACTGATTACTTTAAAGTTGTGGTTTCCTTTTCTGTGGCATACCTACTGCTGTAGCAGTCTGCCTCTGTGCTAGCCTGTTTTTCACATCTGCATAGTTCATTTCTCTCCCGGTTTTTTCTCCTTCCTATTTAATTTTTTTGTCTCATCTACTTTGATCTCATATTGAGCATTGTTCACAAATTAGGTTGTTTTTCTTTCTTCTGTGTCCTCTCCAGTTTGTGATAAGTCATATTATCCTTTGTCTAGAGTGATTTAAGATTTTAAATGTATGCTACCACAAATTTTAAGTATTTTCAATGTTTAATGTTAAAGCTTTGTTTTGTTTTTTTTTAATAACAGGACATTTTAAAACCTGATTTATATCATATTGATTTCTTGCAAAATATGCCAAAATAGAATTCATATGTACCTGATCTTTTCAGGCTCTTTTCAGGCTTTAAGTGCTTCTAACTGTATAAAACAGGAAAAAATTCCATAATATGCAATGAACCATATTATGCCCTTCAACTCACTCTCCACTAGAAGAGTCTAGAGTTACATAAACTTTTTGCCAATCCATCAATAAAACTGCGTTTTTGTCATGGTTTCTTATAAGAGTGATAGATTCCATGATTTTCATGTTTAAAAAAATGTGTCTATGACTTTTGACATTGTGGTTTTTTGCATGTGTGTGGGAGGATGTGATGATAAACAGTTTGAACCATTTGCATGGAGAACTTTACGAGCTGCCAAGTTAAGCATTGAGCTCTATGGGAAGCAAGTGAAGAACAGGAGCTCAGCAGCAGTTCTGCAGTGACACACAGGATTAGGCATGCAAAGCCTCAGTGAGACCTTCTAGTTCTTACAGAGGCAGTTAGGCATCCAGTCCTCAGGAAGGTAGGGGTTTTCTTTATACTGTAACTTAGAAAGGCAATAACTATATAGTGATTGCTGTTTAGGAGCATGCTGTGGTTCTCAGAGCAAACTCCACTCTGCTTTTTGAGGAGTTTTCAGTTTTTTCATGAAGCAGGTACTTGATCTTCTTGGTGTAAAAAAAACATAGCTTATGACAATTCGCAGTGTACTACTGTAGTCTTTAACTTCATCTCATGCTCCTAGCTTTTAAAAAATATTTGAGGAAGAGCTCAACGCATGGTTGTTGATTATAAACAATTGAATCAATTTCAATAAATGATATTTTATGTTTTGCTTTGAAAATATGATAAATTAGAACAACAAAATCACTCAGTTTGTGGGTTTTGTGGTTCCTGAATTTTGCTGAGACTAAGGTTTGCAAATAACTTCAGGGACATAAAATAAAACTGCATTGGATTAAATAATAGTTTAGAAAATTAATCTATTTTTACCTTAACTGCCTTTGTCTTTCACCTATCTATATACATGTGCCAGTGCCTCATAATTTGATACCTAATGTATTTTTGGGTGACAGGTTGGCTTTCAAAAGCACATAAAAATAGTATCAACTAAGCTTTGTACTACTGATTCGTTTTATATCAAAAGAAATATTTGATATCTGTGTATGAGATGCTCAAGTTAAACACCGTTTGCTTTTGATAATTGTGGCACTTTATAATCTGTCTTAAATGATCCAAACCTGATTGACAAGAGATGCAAACCCAGTTATGCTTAATCAAGAAGTATTTCAACCCATGCATGCTTTCTCTTAATGAAGGGGTCCGTTTTGACTTTTTGTCTGTCTGTCTAGGTAAACTGAGTTATGCAGATGTGTTAGAGTACAGGGTGCCTAGGCCAGGCAAGCTCCTACTTAACAGACCCAATGTCAATGAGGCATTAGGTCCTTCCAGAGATGTCCAGCAGTTCTCTTTGACTCAGAGTTACAATTACAGACAGGAATATATCAAATAGGTCAGATTTGTACCAAAGAGGTTAGAAGGCATTTTATCTGTTTATTAAAAAAGATTGTATCAATCTATTTTAAAAAAGTATATTGTGCATTCATAAAATATGTTGGTCAGGAGTGAAATGTAACCATTTGATTTAAGAAAATGAAATTTTCTTGCAGTCATAATTATAAAGCCAAATATTTTTCACATATCCTTCATAGTTTATGCAGAGCCTTTAAGAGACTGGGAAGAGAGTGTTGGTCTGCATGGTTCTAACATTAACTCAGGCAGCTGTGTGTTTATTAAATTTGCCTGAATACTTGAGCTTAAATATTCTAAAACAGCTTTGGAAAGTACAGCATAAGGATTTTCATCTTATTTTCTTCTGAGCTTTTTGTAGATAAATATCCAAAATTACAATGTTAGAACAGACCATGCTGTCTCCATATGTAAGTGAGGAAATGCTGCTTGATTCTGTCTTCTTCATACTAATGATCATCCAAAGAGAATACCAAAGAAAATAGTATGAGATGGAAACTTTGATCAGATCTCTATTATTTGCACATTTCATTTTTATATAAAAGTTTATTCTGGTCTGTGTATGAATCTAAGTTAACTTCGGGCACTATAGATTTTTGAATGCTTGGCAAAGAAGTATGTTTATTTTGGCTAAGGGTATGGAAACATGTGAATATTTCCTTTTTCCCATCATGTAAACTAGTAATGGAAAAAAGCAGCATGGATTTTTGGACCTATTAGATCATTTAGTCTGACCTTCATTATACCATGATTTGTCCCACTTACCCTTTTTGTAAGCCCAGTAATCCATGTTTTTTGAAGGCAGAATTTGCGTTCAGTTCCAGAATACGTTTTGAAGAAGTGGCTATCATGATGTGAAGACAAGAAAATGTGGAGAATGTACTGCTTCTTTTGACAGTTTCTTTTAGTGAGTGGGTACACCTCCTGTGAAACATTTATGCCCAATTCACTGCCAGCAAGTATGTCTTTTTGCTTTTCTTTGCTAAGGTTAGTCCTTCTCAATTCTCAGCATTATTACCTCTAATTTCATTTGTACACTTTTACTGCCTGACTTCTCAATTTTTTTTCTTGAAAAGGCAGAATAGGCAGTCTCTTGCTCTTTAATGATGACTGGAAAAAGGGAAAGCAGAAGATCCAGCAAACAGTAGACCAGTCAATCTCACCTCTGTGCCAGGCAAGATCATGGGGCAGATTTTCCTGGAAGCTGTGCTAAGGCACATGGAAAACAAGTAGGTGATTTGTAACAACCAGCAGGGCTTTACTAATGGGAAATCATGCCTGACAAATCTGGTGACCTTCTATAACAGGGCTACAGCACTGGGGACAGGGGCAGAACAACTGATATCATCTACCTGGGCTTATACAAAGTGTTTGACACTATCCCACACAACATCCTTGTGTCTACATTGGAGAGACATGGATTTGATGGATGGAGCACTCGGTGGATAAAGAACTGGCTGGATGGCCACACAGGGAGTTGTGATCAGTGGCTCATTGTCCACTTGGAGACCAGTGATGAATGGTGTCCCTCAGGGGTCAGTACTGGGGCTGATCCTGTTCAACAGCTTTGTCGGCGACACAGACAGTGGGATCGAGGGCACCCTCAGCAAATTCACTGATGACACCAGACTGTGTGGTGCAGTGACTCGCTGGAGGGAAGGGATGCCACCCAGAGGCACCTTGACAGGCTTGAGAGGTGGGCCTGTGCTAACCTCATCAAGTTCTACCAAGTGAAGTACCAGGTCCCACACCCGGGTTGTGGCAATCCCAGGCACACTTACAGGTTGCAGGAGAAGTGATTGAGAGCAGCCCTGCAGAGAAGGACTTGGGGGTGATAGGAGATGAAAAACTCAACATAAGCCAGCAGTGTGTGCTCAAAGCCCATAAAGCCAATGGAATCCTGGGCTGCATCAAAAGGAGTGTGGTCAGCAGGTCAAGGGAGCTGATTTTGGCCCTCTTCTCTGCTCTTGTGAGAGCCCAGCTGGAGTGCTATGTGCACTTCTGGTGTCCCCAACATAAGGAGATGGAACTGTTGGAGTGAGTCCAGAGGAGGGCCACAAAGTTGGTAAGAGGACAAGAGCGCTTCCCCTAGGAAGACAGGCTGAGAACGTTTAGGCTGTTCAACCTGGAGAAGAGAAGGTTTTGTAGAGACCTTATAGCAACTTCCAGTATCTGAAGGGGGCCTACATGGAAGTCACAGAGGGACTCTGTCAAAAACTGAACTGGTAGGACAAGGAATAATGGATATAAAGTGAAAGAGGTGAAATTTAGGTTTGATATTAGAAGAGTGCAAGGGTGGTGAGACACTGTAACAGCTTGCTAATGGAAGTTGTGATTGATGCCCTCCCAAACCTGGCTGTGTTCAAAGCCAGGCTGGATAAGGCCTTGAGCAACCTGGTCTAGTAGGAGTTGTCCCTCCCCATGGCAGGGTGGGTTGGGACTACATGATCTTTAAAGTCCATTCCAGCCCCTTAATATTCTATAATTTTACGTGTCTATGATTCTTTATACAAAGTATTTTCTCCAGTAGGTAAGCAGTTTTTTGCTCACTGCTGTGCTACCTATGAAGTTGCAATTGTTAGATAAAACCTAGTTTTCATAAGCATCTTTAATAATTGAAAATTTGCCACTTCCTATTTATAAAATACCTTTTTTTTCTCATTTTTTTCTTGTATTTAGTAGTTAATTGACCAATAGAACTTCTGGGTAATGCTAATCACTTTGCAAAAATTGTTGTATTCTCGGTCTTCTCATTTTCATCTGATAAATCAAAAGGTGAGGAGACAGAGAGTCACTCAGCTAAGCCTTCTGGAAATTTAAATAGAAGTTGACAGAGTAAAATGTGTTTATTATTCCATTAGATAAATTCTAACAACTTCCTTTACAACTGGTGGCCTGGAGAATTATGCACCATTTTTGTGTGGCACAATTTTTGTTTTTGCCAAAGAGAGAGACATATTTGTTTATGTGTTCATATCACTTACTGTTATATGTAGTGTTTTTCAATTCAACTTGCAGCCTTCACCTTGACAAAGAACCATTCTGGGGTTTCTACCAGTATTGTCATTTTTCTCTGTTGCAGAACTATGATTTGGGGCCAACTAAATTGTTATCTTTAAGGACTTTCAAATGCAATCACAGTTTCTTTGTATTTTATTAGTATTGGAAAACTAGCTCAAATGTCACAGTGTTTGCTTGTGAGCTAGTTTGCTCATATTTTCTTTCTTATTTTGGTTTGCAATTGGTGGTCTCTAGGCTGTTGCTCACAGTTCAGTAACTGACTGAATTTCATCTCATAGTGAAGTCCAAAATAGTTTATGCTGGATGCAGTACCGGTGATTAAAAGGTCATATGATACTCCTTAAACTATTTTCATTAGAAATTCTAATACAATTTCTGTTTTTTTCTCTCAGTGTCTTATTAACAGATACTTTTTAAGTGTTATCCTTTTTTGTTCTATTTCAGTTTTGGTTTTCTTTTCTAGAGAACATTTATAAATATTCTGTTTTCAGGATGTTAATTTTTTATTAGTTATCAGACTGGTCTGCATGCCTGATGATTTCTTCAGCTCCAAAAGTATTTTAAACTAATTTCACCTTCCTAACCTTCTTTTACTCTACACTATCTTTCTTAACTAGAATTCTGCTCACTGATTTCTACCTAGAGTTTTCCGCACTCCCACCATGAGTATTGATCTTGTAAGTTTCAGTAACATAAATTATATAACCTAGACAATTATACCAATTAGTGTCATCTCACTTAGTACCTGGAATGTGTCATCATTCCTACTAGAAATAAGGGCATTGCAGTGGATTCATGTAACCTAAATGCAGAAGGAATATATTAGGTCGTGTAGTCTGTCATGTCATCAGAGGGGGATTATACTCTCATACTTCTCTAAAACTGTGTTGAGGGCAAAATTCTGAGAGTAATGGTACTTGCATTTTGTCTCTTAATAGTCCACAAGTATGTTTTCCTGCACCAAAATACCTTTCTGTGTGTGTGTTTTCTACTGAATTACTAAGTAGCTGAACTTCAAAGTACTAGCAATTGTCTTGATCAAACTGAAATGTTTCAACAGTATAGTTATGTATTTGTTATTTTTGTGCCCTGTTCCTCTTTCAGATGGACATGCCTTTTCCTAAAATCCAGTTTTTATGGATGCTTCTAAACAGCACTTTTGTGCAGTTCTGATAGCTTTTTCTATTTTTATGAAGACCGCTTCCATAACTGAGTTCACATGTCCTAGCCCACTTTATTTTCCACTAGAATGTCAAACTTACTCATTTTCTCACTGTTGATCCATTATTCCTCTTAGTGTACTGACTTTTTACATCAATATGTAATCATGGTCCTGAAGAGGAAGAAGAGAGTCGTGTACTATCAGAAATACCATTTCATTAAAAAGTTGGGAGTTTATTTTGTCATCGGTATTTTTAATATTTTTTTTAATCCCCATATGTATATGGAAAGAGGTGTTTCGAATACTCATCTTGGTAATGTTTTTTTCCTCACTCTTTTACCTGAAGTCAATTTGTAATTCCTTCATTTAGTTGTTGTTCCAAATAGGTTTTGTGTATGTAAGATACCTAAACAATTACTTTTTTGTTGTTTAAAATTATTATGGATTAATCATAATGGTTCAGTGCAAATCCTTGGCAGCATTGGCCATTACCTCTTTCTGTCCTTTGGTGCTAGGCATTAAGTTTGCCTAAAGTTGGCAGTTTCTGTGCATGGTTTATCACTAGCTTATATGCTGGCAGCAAGTGAAAAATTGCAAAAACTGTAGTAATGTGAATTTTAAAACACATTAGTAATGTGAATTTAGTACTGTGAATTCTAAAACATGGTTTTAGAATTCAGAGGAAACAGGACAAGGTTCACAAAATTATTTTAAATATTCAGTGAGCTTAAATTGAAGTAGATAATGACTCTATTTGCCTTTTTTTTTCTTAATTTTAGTAGTTGTTTCTGCATGCAGTGTATGCAGTTGACCTTTTGATGGAGACCTAGCATGGTCTGCAAACATTTCACTGGGAGGTAAAAGCTGCTTACTCATTGAATTCAAGAGGCTGCGCTCCGGGTTGTGTGGTAAGAGGAGAGACTTGTTAAGACTGTGAAACAGGAGACAGACAAAACACTGTCCAAGCCTTAGAACTTCTTACGAAATACATAAACATGTAGCACAGAATGGAGGTGAGAGAAGAAGTTTGGAGGTATCTCAAGGAAATGAAGTTATAAGGAAAGGATGCATTTTAATGAAAACTCTCTATGTGTGCTGCAAATGTCTTTTATATGCCCCCCAACCAGATGAAAGGGTGCTTTTTTCTTTTCATGATTTGAGACTAAAACATAACATCACTACTCTGCTGGAGACTCCTGTGGGACAGGTGTGGTCAGAAAAAGACTGCTAATGCTGTCTGAAGAGTCTGAGTGAGCAATGCTTTGAGACAGTTAACATTCACTGTTTTGTCACAAGCTTTTGCACACATTTCCAGGCCATGTTTTTATAAAGTTTAGCTTGCTATGTTTTAGGTTATTAAGTTGAAGTTCTTTATATATAATTTCTACCTATCTGTATTGAAAGTTAGCATGAAAAGCTGTGTGATATTGAGTTCCTCTGACACTGTCATGAGAAGGAACTTGGACAAGCCAGAAGTTTCCAATTACAAGAACAGAATAGCAAGTTATTTCTTTTGTCATTTCTATACTTAAGTATATTAAGTATGTAATACCAGTTTAATTCAGTGCAAGTTTTAGTTTCTGAGTTCAAAACAGAGAAGACACCAAGCAGTGAAAATCGTTGGCAAGTGGTGTTACGGATTGTGAATTTTTCATGAACAAATATGTAATATCTATACCCACCCAAAACCAAAACAAGATGAAACCCACCCAACCACTCTGAAACATGAGTCAAAATGCTTGTGTAGCAATAATCTTAAAATACTTTAGGGAATGCATCTTTAAAACTCAAGACTATTCAGTAAGGAAGTACTTTTTAATGAATTACTAGTTTTCTCCTTTATTTATCTCTGCCCATCACTTAATATATAAACATTCACAGGTGTTAGGTATGTATGAGAGAACATATATGCCATCTCTTCTTATTATTCAGGCCAGTAGCCTGTCTGATCGGATATCAAGCTAACTAACAGCCATTGCAAGTGTTTCTCAAACAACGTTATTACTTTATTTCTAATATTGCGAGTGTGTCTCCATTCCTACTGCAACCTGTACATTCTGTATGTATTTACCAATCTCTAAAATGTGGTGGCTTCATTCTTAAAAACAGCAAGTTTAATAATCTGCTATGCGGATTTCTTTCAAAATCACTTCTTTTCCCCCCTGAAAAATTATGTCCTCAGATTATTTTTATAGGATTCCTAAAGCCATTCCTTGACTGCATAAGCCAGTTTGGTTTGCACTGGTATGGAATGCAAGATTGCCGGTTATCCCAGCAGTAGCTTCATGCAGACTAATACCATAAGGTGTATGCAGTTAATGTTCCAGCGTTAGCTTTGTTAAATATGATCTTGACACTGCACTGGATTTGGTCCCTGTAATATTCTTACTTTCGTGATGTGCATTTGAATTACACGTTGTTTTTTTCCATTTACATAGTCAACTCTGTAGAAATAAATCTTTGTATTCATGTATGAAGGCTCTTGGTAATTAAATAGTGGAGAGGAAAAAAAGTTACTTTTTGTATGTGCATATAAGTAAATCCAATCTGGTGATAGATCATGCTTATTTTTAACAATAAAACATAAATTGCTATTCTTTCTTTGTTGCCACTGCATGGTGTTGCCCTTTTGAAAGATAGTCTCATGATAATGATTTTTAAAATAATGTTTAATATTCCTGATCTTGAAGCACTCAGCAAAATTGCTTTTTAAAAAGAAAAGTAATTCATTCTCCATTACTTTTGATAGTCCTGAGGAATATGGACACTGAGGGTATTGATGGTACCATATGTGATTAGATGTAGGCCATTTCAGAGTGGACTCTATGTTAGCATGGAAAGGATACAATCTTTGCTGCTGTGTTCCCAAGCTGGAGGCTAACAGAAAAGTGGGGATTGGGGTTACAGGTGCAGCATACAAATACTAAGCACCAAATCATAAGATTATCCTTAGAAAGTAATGTGATGCCATTCTTCTTGTTTACTATTTTGGTAAGTGGGAGTAGGGAAAGAGAGGGAAAAATGAAAGAGGACAGAAGGTGGCTGTAGACTGACATCTGTTTACGCATGGTCTTGGTTGGGTTTTGTGGATATTACGGCAGAGAATGAGTAACACAGGACACTTTTGAGGATGAAGTGTTAGTTTCTGTCTGGATTTTATCACAGAATTTCAATCCAGACGAAAAACACATCAAAATAAAAAGCAAAATAATATTTAGGGGAGGAGCTGACAAGTGTTTGTATACAAAGCTATACATAGCTATTATGGGAACCAGGTGGGAAAGGGTTTCACTTATCCTTCTACACCATAGTAAATACATAAAAGGCTTTTGACTTGTCTGTATTAAACCCAAATTTTCATATTCCTTGTGCTCAGAGAGTCTGATTAAAGTAAAAACACAACAACTGTAATATTGGTCTTGTGTTGTACAAATGTAATCAACAGTGGACTTGTTCTGTTGCCATATTTGATTTATGAGTGCTGAAAAACAGCTAGGGTAACATTTTGAGCTAGTAGTTTCTATTACCTTTACCCAAGGCAGATGCTGTGTTTTTCTGTAATACCATTTAGGACATCCTTAGGGAGAAAAAAACCCCAAGAATTGACATTATTTTCCCATTTCTTATGTTGTCCTTTCTAATGCTAAGGAAGACAAGATTTGAACCATCACTTAGAATAAACTTCATTTTGTATTTCTTTTTCTTCTCTCAAATCTAATATGTTTCTGTTATACCTCTAACTTCAAAGCATCAGTCCTCTCCAGAAGCAGTAAATTCCTTTAATGCAAAAATACAATTGTAATCAATTTTTCTTTTAAGGAGGCATATCTTAAACTTACGTTTAAAAATTATATACCCACTCATCTTTCCTTTCCGCAGTGGTCCAAAATGTATTTCTGGACAGCCATGAACCTAAGCTGTATTCTTACAACAGATTATAAATAGCTTACCGAGCCTGAGGTGTGGATGTAGTTAATATTTATGGCTCTTTCGAAATGCATTCTTTTCCTAGTTTGTTTGGGTTTTGATAGATCTGATGCTGTATTTTAGTGGTACTTATATGACATCTGTTCCTGGTTAAGCCCTCACTGCCTTCCTTTGCTTTCTAGAGAAGCTTACCACCAAAATTTTTAAGTCAATGTTCTCTGTTAGTATGAACTCCTTTGTCTAGGGAATGCTGAATATCATAAGGTAAAAGAAAATGAAGAAGCCATTAGAAGATTACCTCTTTTTCTAATTTTATACTGTATGATATGTGACTATGAAGTTATATATCCCTCTATAAAAAGTATGTATTAATTTTGCCCTAGCTACTTAAATGCTTTTACTGCTTTCTCCAGAATGTTAAAGAAATTATGTTCATTTGTCATGGGGTTCTGGCATATCTGCTTATTGTCAGGAGTGGGTAGGAAGGGCAGATGTGAAGCCTGGAAAATGAAAGGCATGGCTCTACTCTCAGTACTGATGCTGCTGGTTTCACTCTTTTGCATACCTTAAACTAGTTGTGGAAGAAAATTGTTCTAAATTAATTAACCCTCTGTTTTAACCTTTAAAGTAGTTTTAGTAAAGGTGTTGATAAAAATCTAAGCAGTATGGCTCTTCAGTATTTCATAAACTAGTCAGAAATATTAAATGAATGCATTCTCTTTTTTTCTTGTATTTTATACCAGACCAAAAATTGTGCAATAATGTTTGATTTGAACATTGCTCCATTTGTTGTAATAAGTGCTTAATTTTTTGCAAGAATGATAATGCAAATATACAAAAGACAGTATTTGGCAATAGTTTACGTAAGGGTGAATTGTTAAAAGGAAAAAGGAGATGGTACAAAAGTCTGAGAAGAA